>OMNO01015185.1:0-24432 GCA_900303215.1 Trachyrincus scabrus | reverse complement strand
GCTAACGAGGAGGAGAAGACGAAGAGTGTTTTCCAGCGGGTACAGTGTAATGACCCGCCTCCCCCCCAACCAACCATGGCATCTCAGCTGGTTCCCCTCCCCCACTCTTAGCTTGGTAAACATAGATAATGATATGTAGTTCTTTTCTCTTTCCATCAATGTATTGCAGCTTGGATCAATATACATTTGTGTGACAGCATATGAATTACTAAACATGCGGGGGTTGGAGTCTACCTGTATTTCAAGCAAAGCAATATAACAAAAGCTTTTTAATTATGACTGCTTGATATTGAAAACATATTTTTAGTCTTGATGGTCAAGCTGTTCTTTTATTTCATTAGGAAACAATGTCTTGCTTTTTATTGGTCAGTGTAATTGTTGTTTCCTCATTCAACGAGCCCAAAGGATGGTGTTGAAAAGCCAGAGTATGTTTTCAAATAGCTGTTAATGTGTTGGCTGGCTGAATCCAGTCCCAGTGGGGAGATCATTACAATGCAGCAGATGAGAGGCTAGCACGCTACCTGAGGAGACGAGGCATTGCCATTGATCTGCTTCTACACTCTGAACTGCCGGTCACTATGGGAGACTCGCTGGCTGTCACAGAATACAATTTGAGTCAAATTCAGGTGGAGGGAATCCCAGCTGCTTTCAGGCAAGTCAATGTTGTCATACATGTGACTGCTTTCCATTTGAAAGCAATGTTTTTATTTAGGCTGTATAATTATGTGCACTTGTGCTACCACAGAATACAAGTGTTTTGATATGGAAGTTTGCTTTTAGGCTGTGTCTGGGCAGAAAGGAATAGGTCTGTTCTGACAGTGATAGGAGAGGGCCTTTTAAGAGTAGATTGTTGCACACATTTACTAGACAAACCAAGAGTACCTTCTTCTTGTGTATCCTCGTCTTAGACTTTTTAAGGAACATTTGCAGGTCAGTAATGACACACTGCCTCTCGTGCTATCTGCTATTTTATCCATGCCATATTAAGCTGTTAATGTAAAACTCCAGAATGATGTGCTCTTTTGCCTTTTCTCTTTAGTGCATACAGAGTTCAAGCTATGTGCTTGACTCTCAGTCGTCATATTTATTGAGTGTAAGTGTTCATTGAAGCAGTTAGAGCAAACCATGTAGTGGGTGTAACTGTTCATTTTAGGTTATCTGGTAATCCGAGAAGTGTGGCCGACCATTGTTCCTCATGTATTACACAGCATGTGTCAAAGATCTTTGGGATTCACACTTGTAATGTTACAACACATTTAATTCAATTTGTCACTTTCTTCATGTCACCTTTTCTGTCAACATGACACTTGTCAACTGCCCCCTCTCTATGGGAAATTGAGCTCCCTACTCAGCTTCCATGTCAGTCTGTGTGTAACCTAGCATGAATCAGGGAACCTCAATGTGACACGCTCTTAACTAACTTTTTTCACCACTCTCCCGGAACTGTCCCAAAATACAATCTAAGCTGCCCCGAAATTAATGTGGACCGTCCCGAATTTAAAATATTAGTTTTTCTACAGTATCATTAGTATCATTAAAATCATTCAAAGTGACCGGTAACATAAATAAAACACAACACAAATGATTGGATGATCAGTCATCAACCTTTTTATTTAAATTCATCACGGCGCTCCGTAGCTCGTCTGGTGTGCAACCCGCTTTACATTGAAGCTCTGCAGTAACTGAGTCGGACTCAGACAAAGAGTGGATCTGAAAGCCACTGACTTTCTCCGCACAGCTTGTGATATTGTAGTTTTGCTTTTTGAAGCGTTCATTCAAATACAACGTGTGTTTTAACCAATTGAACGGTTTCAGAAATGTAATGGGGAAAAACCGACTACGTCAACGAAATGTCCCTGTCGTGACAGCCCTATTTTGAAATGTTACATGGTGGCGCTGGCACCACTATAGTGAAGTGTAACCACACTTTTAAAAGTTTAGTTCTCTCCGCCATTGTCGTGTGTGCGTGTGCGTGCTGCACGGTGCTGCAGCGTGTGGGAGAGAGCTGCTCTGACACACGAGCTCTGAGAGTTCTCTCTTCTGGATTGGGAATAGCGAAAATGAGTCATAGACAAATGTCTCAATCTTAATGCAAATTAGAAAAGGAGTTTAGAAAGTTTATGTAGCAATAATAAATAGGAAATCGATTTTCTTAATTTCTCCAGTACCGAGAGCAGAACCCATAACGTCGGAGCTTATCGATACGTCTTTAATAATTTAATACCAGGTTTCGGTACCCATCCCTAGTATTGGCAGTTGTTTGAAATACTGAAGTAAAAATAAAGAAATGTTCTGTTAACTTTGAGTGATCATAGACTTTATTACTATAGGCCTATCTAACATTGCTTGGCTATTACAGAAGGCTCGCGCTAGCAGCCTCCCTTAACAGAATATGGAATCCTTCTCAGCTTAATAGAATGGCTTTGAAAACGACAAATTACTTGCTTTAATGAATCTCGTTTGATTATACAGTGACAATATCACTTCCATGGGGCTGTTGTCAGCATACGGATCACAGGCAATTCATATTCCTCGCAGCTAGCTGCATGTGAAGTTTATATTATCTTCCTTCTAGAGCCCTCACGACTGCTGCATTTTAGTAGTCGGGTACTCTCAAAGTAGCCGAGTAGACTATTTTATCGATTAATTATATCATATTTTTGATCAATTCTCGTCAAAAAGGTCTCAAATACGACCAGTAAAGGGTTAACTAATGTAGGCGGGACCAACCTGGGGGTAGAGTCCTCGATTGGCTCTGAGAGGCTGTTTTCAAATGAGCCATGATCTGATTGGACTCCATCCCCAGCAAGCTTGTCTGAGCTGGAGATACTGCTTTCTTGCAGAGATAGCGGGAGTCTTTCCTTCTCTAAATACCTTAAATTCTGTTTATTTAACATGGCATAACATACAAAATGATTGTTGAAACAAATCTATGTTGGACATAACAGAAGTTATGTCCACCTTTGGTCCTTAGAATGCCATCTCAATATCTGCTGTAGATGCATTGCCACTACTTTATTACTGCACTGTGCTAAAACCACAGATGAACGATAAGTCTACAACGATGCAGAGTCTTGACTAGTGGTTTTGATAGTCAACTATTTTGTGAAACCCTCTAATGTTTAACATAAATGGCTTTCTTTAAAAATAACAAGAGCGACTTGCATAAAGGCTTCTGTCCAAACTCCAGAGCAAGCCTACTAATTCATGTTGATTCTTGTTGACGCAAGCGCAGCCTGGTGACAGTCAGTCCAGCGGGCAGCGGGTGAAAACACCCGCTCTCATTCTTGTTGTGTTGTACTTATACACGACATCGCAGTGTTTACAGTGGGCATGGTCGTTTTTTAAATCGAAACTGTCCCACACCGAACTTCGCTTTGCACGCTTAATTTTCTGTCTTCTCCCACTCTCTACTGTGCACAGCAGAGCTCATGTTATGTGATCACAATTTAGCATATGGCTGCATGAGGCTAGTCTTCTGTCTCTTAAAAATAGTTAAATTACGCCCTCTGGTATTTCATGTCTCATTGCTGCCACGTAGTAAAACATTTCCTCGCATTGATACAATTCAAGACGACGATACTGTGTCACAAATTCGTCCCAAAATAAATTTTCATCCTCCCTCCTATTTTTTTCGACCCTGGGACGACGGGACATCCTTAAGTTTGAGCCCTGGCTGCAAGGCTTGTGCTATAGGCTATTTGAGCATATGGTATCCTTTTAAATTCATCTGTCTAACTGTTACTTAATTCATCGTTCAAAGATGGATCTATCTAGAACAGCACTGGCTTTTCAGGGTTTGTGCAGTCTAGACTATAGCCTCCTTTACCAGCCCTTGCAAAGCCCCCGGTGGAGCGGTTGTCTTGACTAGCTAGACCTATTGGAGAGATTGGCGTGTCGGTCTCATTAGGTCTTTCACAGGCTTGACGGAAAGACCTGAAGTAGATTGCCACTTGCACTGATTGATTCAGGAACTGTTCTCGGTTGACTGCCTGCCCATGTTGTGGGAGTTTTATTGTCTATCCCAAACCCAGTCATTCTGTGAAGCGTATTGCTTTTGTCATAGAATTAACCCCCCAGGACTATTTCAAGTGAGACTAGGCCATTCTTTTGCATATTTTATCACTGTTATTTCTGCTTGTCTTTTCTGTCTGACTTTTGTAACCAAGATTCAAAGCTGTGTGCACAATATATTACAGCTTAGTGTATTATGTTTTCTTTCCCATTCATGGCTCACGGTCCATTGTGAATGGAAAGAAAATATTTATTTTCAGTTGCTACTGATACGTAGTGAAAATCATTTGTTTCAAGTACAGACCAACATTGTTTACCATAATCTGAATTTCAAAACTGATTAGGTGCAATCCCTCTTTAGAATAGACAATTGGTGAGCCTTATCAAATTCCTAGTTAATAATTAATTTAATAATTAATTTAATCCAACCCCCAACATTACACTGTAGTGTCCGATGTTATTTAGTCTGAGTGTTAAGATTGCTGGTACTTAGTGTTTTTATTGTTGCTAAAAGTAGAATAAGAATTAAAAGTGGTTTCCATAATCAGATCTCCCTCTAGTAATAGTAAGCATGGTCGGGTGATGCTCCAAACTCAGAGCCAATATCACTGTACATGTCTGTCAGTTGTGTGGAGACCTTGCCACTCATTACAAAATGAGCTCAGAGTGGCGGTACTTCACAGAAGGCCATTGCTGAAGATGATGTAATGATTTAGGCCAGTCACAAGTCCCATTCATTCTGGAGCATGTGCACAAGACAAACACATGCACGCACACAGCAATTTTATTTGATCTCTTCCCTCCTGTTGCTTGGCAGCAGGGCATACAACAGTTTGGCCGTTGCATCTTCACGATGCTATCCATCTCTTCTGGGATAACGGTAGACACGTGCCCAGGGACTGCAAAATACACTCCCACATACAGAGTGATGGCTACAATAAGCAAGGATCCCATTAAGACCATTCTTGATGGCATCAGCAGATACATTGGTGGTGAATGCAGCTCAAGTGACATGCAAAGCAAGACTACCCCGACACTTCACTGAGGGTCAGAGGATTACAGTCAATTTGTTCCTTGGCGGCACCAACTAAACTAATTTCTAGAAGCGCTGTGGGTAGTATACTGCAACACAACCATGGAAGCTGTCACCCCATGCAGATAGATAGCCTTTTGTGTCTAGGGATGGTACGACGGGGCACGTCTGTCCTTGTTATGTACAGCGGCTGGCTGTCTCTGAGGCCCCACACTCACTAGGCTCTCTGGCGATCAACAAGCTGACATGGATACATGCCTGTGAAGAATATGGGTGTTTTAGCTATGCAAAGGTAGTTTTGAATATATATTAGGTTTTCAATATATTGTTACTTTTATATTGAAATGATATGTGCTATCACTATTGATTCCCTACCGCATATGCTGGTTTGCAGTTAGTTTTCAGGTTTATTAAATGTTTGGAGCTGACAAATTGCTGACATTATGCTGAACAAGTTTCAGCATAATGTCAGCAATTTGTCAGCTCCAAACATCAGATATTAAAACCGCAAAGCATTTTTATAACTCTGTCTATCTTTTTTTCGATAGATATGTTTTTCAATGTCCCATGACCAAAACAAACTATTTTCTTGTGGTACATTTGAAGGTTTTGGCATTTCTGTCTCCAGCTCCATTCACTCTGCCAGTTTGTCTCTCCAGGGGTTAAACCTGCTCCATCCTTTTCTCAACCACAGACCAGTTTAAACCGGTTTTGGGGGAAGTGCTTTGTGTAGCCCATGGAATCTTTGGAAGATCACTTGGAGCTGTGATGATGTCACTGCAGACCAAAAAGCTCTTGAGTCAGCACAGCTGTGTGCTTTTTTAGCTAAATATGAAATATGCATTTGTATGCATCTATTCCATAAACAGGTCATGAACATATTAATCAATACTTAGATGGTTTCATAAGGTTTGTCAAGGAGTTAGAATACATAAAGAAAAAAAAAGGATGGCCAAACTATTCCGTACAACCTTATTCGACAGTTAACGGCTATTATGTATAATTGTGTTTTACCATGGTGCACTTCTTAGCCACTAAGTCTTTTACAAACAGACTGAGTGGGCTTCTCCATTAGGTACTATTAATGTAATAAGTGGGATTTAGAGCAGAATATGGCAATTTTATGAATACATAGCTCTGTTTATCTTTTTATGGCTGGTCTTTGCGGTTTAAGGTATATGTATATGTAAAACTGACAGAGCGTTTAAAATGTGTACTGCAGTCCAAATTCACAATATTGAGGAGAGTTGTCCCCGCCCCCTCCTCCCCAGACTCGAAGCTCACGCGGGTTGCCAGGTTGAGGACACTGAACGGACACAAGTGCAAGACGGGCCGAACGCAACATTTTATTTTGAGACAAGTGCAATTATTCTATTTTGACAATGGCAAGCAACGATGTATGTATGTGTATGTATGTAATTTAGACTTTCAGCCATTTTTTTATACCACATTTATTGTTAATTGTTAATGGTTAATGACCGGTTAAGGAGTGTCTGTTATAAGGCTGGGCCATATGGAAAAATGTGTTATCACGATAATTATGGGGAATTTTGCATGTATTTGGATAATATTGCGATATGCTTATGAACTCAAAATACCATTCTAAATATTCTGACTGAGGGTCAGTACATTGAAGTATATGGAAATTTAAACTATGGTATCGGACTAAAACTAGTTTTCCTTTCTGGCTGACATTTCAAACCTCATATTTGATCATTTTAAGGGCATGTCTTCTCATTGTAATTCATGTATACTATAAAACTTGGTATCATGATATAGCCCAGTCCTAGTCGTGTAGTGTGGGGGGTCTCAAGAAACATGATTTTGCAGCCCTCCCACGTAGTCGATGTGTGGGGTGTGGGGGTCACTGAGACTGAGATTCATGATTACACCAGCAACAGCCAATGAGATTTGAGATAAATGACGACCAATGGGGTTTGAGGTCAAGAACGGCCAATAGGATGTGAGAGGAAGAAAAGGGCAATGAACTGGGAGTGCGTTCACTCTTTACAACAACTGCTATAGTTTCTACAAGTTCTACAAACTTCCTGTCTACATGAGTTGCCGTGTTCCTGTGAGATTTGGTAATAATAATAATAATCATCGGATAGTAGTAGCCTTCATGTGTGTACCCCCACATGTTCCCAGTTGCCGCCAACCTGATGGCAAGACAAGACTGGTCGTCAAGACCAGTCGTGTTATGTGTACTGCCGAAGTCAGTCCCCACTTTAAAAGTCGCCTAGTGGGTAGGAATCTTAAGGGTGCTCTGATCAGGAGTACTGGAAGCAGTATCAGTATCGGCCGATCCGATCACATGGTCTATTTGAAGTCTTCTATTTTAAGGTGACCAGATTTTGCTAATTAATAACTGGGACATTTATAGTTTTGCCGTCCAAATATCCACAAAATATCCCATAGAGGACATTTACGGTTTGAGATATTGTTATCATATTTTATGATTCCACTTTTCTCATACTCCTTCCTCTCTTTACTCCTCTTCACCCTTTTCAACTATTCTTCTCCTCTTCTCATCCCGACATTTTTATAAATACATTTTATATTATGCATTTTGGCAAAGTTTTGAAGCAGGATATATAATTAAATAGTCATAGCCTTCACCGTTGTTGGGACTAAAATAGGTTTAAAAATCTTCCCAATGGATATAACATTCTGTCCTGCTAGCTCTACAACAGTAAAATGCAGGTAAACTGCGTGGGCAGTGCAGCTCCAGTGTGGGTGTAACACAAATGAACTGTATAAAATACAAATTAAACTGACTTTCAATATGTGTATATTGGTGGAAATTATCGCAGACTTTGCGGAAAAAAAAGTCTGCATTTGACAGCCCTACTAGACAGTCTAGCTTTGTTTTAGTTGCAGACATCAAACAACAATCTTGGCCTCTGGTTTTTATCACACAGAAGTTGCATGTGATCCTTTTGGTTGATTAGTTTCTGTACAGCCCCATCGCAGCAGTGACCTGAAACCTGACCACTAAATAACATATCAACTTGAGAAGGTTTTACACCATGGAATGCACAAGCATGTTACACTGTCTACAACATGGGCGGTCTGAAGACATTTTCCCAAAGCATCCAACCCCAAAACAAACAAACAAAGTAAGGCAGATTTAGGGTAGTACACACCTTTGTCAGTAGCTAGTCTTTAGTCAGGGTTGTTGGCTGTTTGAATGGAGTCTATCCTAATTTTATATGTGGCGTTCTCACAGGGAGGGAGCAGCCATGTCGGAGGAGGCCGCGCGGCTGACGCGTAGCCAAAAGAGGGCGCTGGAGCGGGACCACCCACCCCCTGCCGGCTCCTCGGAGGATATGGACAGTAAGCGGGTGAAGCTGGAGACGGGCGACCCGGCAGCAGGACACATGGACGTGGAGTATCCCGAGGATGACGGCTTGGAGGTGAAGACCGAGCAGGCTTCCAAAGTGGCAGCGAGCCTCCTGAAGACGGGAGAGGTGAAGGCAACCATTAAAGTGGAGGTTCAGACTGGAGATGAACCTGTTGACATGAGCACAACAAAAAGGTAAATTGAGTTTGTTGGTTGTGCAATGTTTTAGATAAATTGATGTCGGTTTTTCAAGGTGTCAAATTTTGCAAAATGTCCTTTTCTTAAATCTGAAAAAATGGATCTAGCTTTGGCACGTTGACTCGATAGGAGTTGTTTTTACAGTTTTATGAAAGGCCTCAAACACTAGTAAAGCTGTGAGAAACTGAAACTCAAACCAATCGAAACATCTTTATTGCGTGAAGATGTTGGATTTCCGGTTGGTTTGTACTTTTTGTACAATTCATTTCTCAGAATTAATAAATGATCTCTCAATCAGAAGAACACAATGGAGCCAATGTATTGCATTGTGATTGTTGACAAGTTTAGAGGGCAACAGTCAAAAAGTTTGTTGTAAAATTTACCATTCAATTATGTTGGTATTCTGATGAATACACATGTTTCATTTGCTAAGTTATTAGACTTTACAACATTTAAAATGCAGCATTTGAAATTAAAATGTATTTGCTGTAATCGGCCTGTGAACAGGCTTTCTGGAGTCCAACAGACATTATGCGTCTGCGAGGAATGGAAATCAGCCTTTTACCAGTTCACTGTTTTTGGTGATTCCTAAAATATAATTTGTGTTTTTGGTTGGTTTTGGATGGTGGTGAAGGCAGGAGGGTCTGGATGCTAGTCTGAGAAATTGACTGTTTAGTGTTTCTGTCCCAGTGCAGTGAGCATGGTGTGTGAATTGAGTAAAGCCGGTTTTCACCTAGTTAGTGGTCATATATGAGTCACTCAGGAAGTCAGTGTTTACGTGTTGGTTGATTACCCTTGTTTGAAAGTTTAAGGTTCCTCAGATCTGGTCTCCATTTTATCCTTTAGCAGCACCTGAACTCTGCTTCACACAAAATGAAGGCTATGTGTCACAAACTGGTTCTAACTGGCTGTTGCTATGGTTTCCACATGGGAAGGAGCAGTTGGAGGAAGGAGGGGCCAGCATTGATGGTGGGTGTGTCACATGATCAGACAGAAATGCCTGATGTCATGTGATGTTTTAGTAGGGTGATTAATATACACACAGGTGATTGCAGTAAAACGGACGAAGGGATAACTGAAATGAGTGTCAGTTGGTTTGATATTTGATGCATCACAAGTTCACACAAGTGCCCCTGGTTTAACCCTTGGCATGCATTTTAATTACCCAAAGGCTTCTATTGACCTTTTATCCAGTTTGAAACTACCAGTTTAGTCTAAGTCTTAAATATGAAGGTGTTTTTAAGAAAATATCTTGGATGCATGGCTTGAGTTCCACTGACTAGTGGTGATCTCAAACCACACTTGGGGAAAGAATGGCATCTGGAAAATGTAGGTGTTTGTGGCTATTAAAATGGGAGTCCCTTTAGTATTGCTACAATTTGTAGTTTGAACGGTTGCCAAAGTTTGGCATACAGGACTGAAATGATGTAGAGATAATTGAATCAACAGCGTGAACATGCCATGTGATAACCATGTGACTATCATGGTTATTGAGTTGTTGTTTTTTACTGTCTGTTGCAACTCTGTCTATTGCTCTGTAAATAGTTATCAGTCAGTTCTTGTCAGTTTGTTTTAGATTGCAACATGTAAGGGGAAGATCGCATTGTATGGATTGTATAAAGACGGTATTTCAAAGAAGAAATGTGCATTAATGAATAATTTGGTGTTGGAGTGAATGAGGCGAGGTGGCGGCAAAGTAATGAGTGAGGGTGTACACAATAGGTTGGCTCCTAGCCATACCCCTCCCCCACACTGTCACCCTCTCCAGGATCTCCAGCGGACCTCAGCTCAGCTAAGCTCCCTGACTGTGGTGTCAGCAGCCGGGAGAGAGGGAGGAGCCGAGGCCCAGGATGAGAGGCTCTGACTAGGCCTTGCCTGAGAACAAGGGAAGGTCTGAGGCCCTGTCTGGCTGGTAGTCTGACTGAGGCCTTGAGCCTAACCCTCGTGCTCACAAAGATGTGGACAATCTTGGCAAAATCAACATAAATGAGGCATAGATGCAGTCCATTGTTTCCACTAGGCTTGGGAAATATATTAACGTAATCTACTTCAAATGACTACCACATGTACCACTGCCTTTGCATTGCCATCCCATTGCCACCAATGTCGCCCTGCTTCTGCCCACAACATCATCTTGTTCCAATAACCATTTATTTCTCCAACCTTAAGCGTTTACAAGAACCCTGCTGGTTATATGGGAAGATTTATTTGTCCATCATGGTGCTGTCGGAGTGTGTTAACACTCATAACCTAACTGAAATCATCATAAAGCAGTTGTGGGATCATTTAAGAATGCCATAGTGCAATTTCAGTAATCACATTCTAAGAAACCTGATTCACATTTATAAACCTGATGACATCACGCTCAAAGACTCAAACAACCCCTCTGCATCTTTTACTTTCCCCATTCCTCAAGGATATGTGCTCCCACAGTCTTCGCATTACTGCAGTACATATGAAGTATGTCGACCGATTAATTTCCATAAATTGAGTTTTATATCTTTATATTTAGGGTTATTCATACTGTGCAAGCACATGATGTGCCCAGATGAATGGCAGCTCTTCTTTCAGCTTGGCCTTATGGGACAACATGTGATAACGAGGTTCCCCACAGCTGTCTATAGGCTGTCCAGCAATAAAATGTATTTCCACATAAAAGGCTGTGGAAAAATGTCATCTTGAGTTGCTTATGAAACCAAACAAGTCTCCTGTCACTGTGGAGACCAAGAGGCTAGGTCTTGTCTAATTACACACTGCAGGATGTGTCGGCGAGATGGTAGATTTGCATCAATTTTCAACTGCATGTAAACATGCTGGATAGCCATATCAGGGCTTTTTTCCCAAGGAGCACATGTGCTCCTATGTTGAAAAATGTAGGAGCACAAAGAATTTTAAGGGTACAATGAAAATTGATCAAATAATGTGTTTTTCCTTAATAAAGGGATACAAGGAGACATGTACAAGCAAAACGCATAGAGCAACTCAGGAGCTCATATCAGTATGGTGTTTTCAAAACGGCAAATGCAGGGCTCTACGCTGACTTTTCCCCCTGCGGGCACTGTGCTCCTAAGTTGAAAGGGGCACAGTCCACAAAAGTAGAGTCAAAATAGAGGGATTAATAGGAGTTTATTTCACTCTTACAATAAAGAACAGTTATATTTGGCTGCTTCCATTTCTAGTTAAGTGATACACGAACAATAGATGTAAACAAAACTAAAGCATAACTCTCTACCAGTGCCCATCATTCTCAAACAGATTTTTAACCAAACTCAAATCGCATCCCTATCTGTGTTCCAGGAGCTTTTGTAGCTTGGTCTCCTGGACCGTTTGCTGGACATTCATTTGAATTAATGCGATTCTGTGCCTGTTCTTGTTTGCAGCAAAGCAAAAGTATGCAACGGTAGACCTACTGTAATGCTGTGAAGAAAGCCGTTCCGGGTTTTCCCTTAAGCCACTCTGGTTGGAAGTGCGCTCCAGTTCCGGGGTTTAACACGGACTGACACACGGGACAGGGAGAAATGCATTGGCAGCTGCTGCTAATGTTCAGGTGTATAAGTAGGCCTATGTTATAAGCTTTACATCACGTCCTGACATTCCTGCTTAAAATCTGAACATACGTGTTGGAAATTACAGGAACATATTTTAAAAGGGTGAAACAATAATGTAACAAGTGGAAAAATCACCACGTTGATATTTAGTTTCTCACTACAAGGGCAGCATTATCATTGATTTAGTCTCTCTCCAGGTGAAATATAGTCCCCGGAGTTTGTTTTGTTTTTGGATGAGCCGGTGCATCACCAGCTTACAACTCCTGGCATAACGTTGAACACCCGGTCTCTACCGCTGCAATAGCGACATGCAGCTTCACGTCGCTGCTCGTTAAATGAGGCTAAACATATTTATGAACTACACCTCCCAACTTCTATTGGAATGTGTGATATTGGCGGCTATTTCCTTGGTCCATTCCACTCGCACGTGCTCTCCTAAATGTAAATTCACATTTGCACAAGGGAATTTTTACTCGCATATGCGAGCGAAATGGTCGCACTGTCGAGCCCTGCATATCAACACGCGATATGGATGATTGGACTGATATATGGAACCAATGTGGGTGAATGTCGCTGATCTGCATATCAATAGAGCAATCTCTACATTAAGTATTGGCGGAGAAAACAACCAGTTGTTTATAAGGTGAAGCGAAGAGTATTGATCAGTGCCATTTCAAAAATAAAACAAATACAGAATCAAATCAAAGTCTGTACAAGCAACATAAGAGCACTTTACCTCCTATTCTCCAGACTATCACTCACTCTCTGGGTAATCCATAGAAGGAAGGAGTCACTGTTCTTGGGCTGGCTGTACAGGATGTTTCTGAAGCATGATGTTGTGGAACAATGTCAGGAAATATGAGCAGTGCACGAAATGGGGATTTCTCAATTTTATGTTATGTATGCTCTGCTCATAACCCCATCCCGTGGTTGAGCTGACTGTTTACTATTAGATCCAGAGGCATCAGGTTCAGACTCACAAAGTGATGTGTCAATTGGGTCATGACAAAAAACTGCTCTTCAAAAGTCGTTGGTCTTGTCAATAAAGCACAACATGAGCACAAAACTGACCGCATGCACTGCAGCGAGTCTCTTGTCTTTGCTGTCGGAGTCTCTAGGAGATTGGGGCAGGTTGTCTGGCAACTGGGGCTTGGGGATTTCCACTTTGATCCTCTTGATTTTCCTGGGGAAAATAAGTGTTGATGTCCATGAGTAAGATCCTACTATCCGAACTGCTCCTGACGAGCTGATTTGTTGCCTTAAATGGCTGACACTGCCGTATGCGTGTGTGTCCCTAGGTCAATGTGAGGCATTAGCAGCACTTGCACTTAGTTTGCCGTGTGAAGACGCCAAATCAACTAAACCTTGGAACACCAGGAAGTCACTAGTGATATCTAGCTGGGGCCAAGTTGTTTTATTTCTTCCAACGCCATCTGTTTGAAGAGATGATTATGAATCCGATATAGTCTGTGATGTTGTGTATAGATCAGGCATCACCGTCCAATATAGGCAACTGAATCGCCTACGTTCCCAGGTTGATTGGTTGGAATCATGCGTCAGGCTGATGAAATCATAACGGATATTGGATCTGCTGTCATATACACCCGCCCTAGTGGGGTGCTAGAATGAGTGCACATATAGTTTGACAGACTGTACAGAGCTAACTATAACATTGCTTGTAATACAAATGCTTTATTTGTAGTATTTTTGTTAGTGTTTTGGTTGGTTATCGTATTACATAAGTATTATTGCTTTTTCCTGATGGGGGAGGGGCTGCAGCATTTATTCTTTTTTTACTCAAATCAACATTTAACCATTAATTAATGATATTTGTATATACAGTCCATTACAGATAAACCATGTTTATAACCATTTTATGGTTGTCAAAAGGAGGGAGTGGCAGACCTTTTTGCCTTGCTGATCGATATAGATAAGGTGGTACAGCCAGCTTGTCCCTTTGCTTCCTCCCCCTTCCGCCATTACAGCCCTATTGATTTCTTGAATCTAACCTCCTTGTGTTCCTCGTTAGCATTGCCCTACTACAGCGCAGATTGAACCATAACCATATGATGCCCTCTACTGGCATGAGGTTTAAACTACTACAATTCCCAGTTTACCCTAGAATGCAGGGCTGTATTTTGAAGTTGCCAAGTGATCACCTTTCATTGCTTAGTGACGTCAAGAGGGAGCGCCAGCCCCCATCGCCGGATGACGTCATCGTGCTGTCGGACAACGAGCCGTCCAGTCCGCTGATGAACGGTCACTGCTTCACGAAAACCGACACGGATAAACTCATGGTAACACATTTGTCTGTTGGATGTCGGATAATACTGTTATTGCACCTATGCTAAGAATGTATGCACTAACGGTATTGTAAAACGCTTTGGATAAAAGCGTCCACTAAAAGGCATATTCATTATCTTTATATTTTCCATTCCATCCTCTATTCCATCCTCAAATAATTTCCATGCAGATTCATGGAGAAGTTTAATTTCAAAGTTTACCACAACTGTGCCCGAATCTATATTGCCATCAGGACTGAACTGGCCGTGCACGTACTCCTTTTCCTGTCAATATCCATCAATGTTGCTAAACACACTCTTAACTTAAACTGAATAACGATCGATTCGCTAGTCCTCTAAAGTGTATGTTGTCTACGCTGTGTCCAGAAGAGCAGCCCTGAGGAGAGGGAGCGCATCATCAAACAGCTGAAGGAGGAGCTGCGGCTCCAGGAGGCCAAGCTGGTGCTGCTGAAGAAGCTGCGGCAGAGCCAGATACAGAAGGAGAGCGCAGTACAGAAGGTACACACACACCTGCACAACCAGAGGCTGAACCAGGGACACGTTATCTTGCATCCACTGTGGGAGCTCACAGATGGAATGGGGTAGAGATTTGAGGGGTTTTCAAATTCAATGTCAAATGTATAGGATTAAGTAGCTTTTTGCCCATGTTTTGTGTAGTTATGATCACATCCGTCTGAGCGTACATATATTTGTAGATTGATTACATGGGCTGCATGTTTACGCTCATCTTCTAACAAACATGAAAAGTTTTTTTTGGTAAAAGCCTCTCACTTCTCAGTCGACAGGTTCTGTGGCCACACCCCCTCCTCTGGTGAGAGGTAGCATCACATCAGGCAAAGGGCCCCTCCAGGTAATTCACTGTTTGGTTTAGCTACCCATCACCTCTCTGAACAATTCAATTTCAGAACAAGACTGCTTTAAAGTGTTCAGTTGTCAAATCGATGAACATGGTTGGTGTGCTTACAGGTGTCGGGCCGTAGCTCAGGTACAGTGATCCCTCCTCCGCTGGTGCGGGGCGGCCAGCACGCCCCATCCAAACAGAACTCCCAGATCATCATGCCACCACTGGTTAGAGGAGCACAGGTAGGTTTCCCAACTTCGGGAAATATTCATATTAAAAGTACAAACTAAATAAATACAAACTATAATGCATTTTGAGCAGGCGAGACTTCCATAGTTCAGCAGTGACGATGTCAACTGTTCATTCAGTTTCTCCACTGGTATTCTTATTTTCCTATCTGAAACCCCCCGTCTGTCCGCGTCTCCGTCCATCAGCCCATCGCGGTGACTCCGCAGCAGATCGCCAGTCTACGTCAACAGCAGCAGCAGCACAGTGGATCGGGCCCCCCGCCCCTGCTCCTGGCCCCCAGGGCGTCGGTGCCCAATGTGCAGGTGCAGGGCCAGAGGGTCATCCAGCAGGGACTTATCAGGGTGGCCAACGTGGCCAACAACAACATCATGGTCAACGTTCCCCAGGTAAGAGCACCTCCATACCCTAACAGGATACAGTGTAGTTCATTGTCAGAGCAGATTCCTTATATTATCTTCTTGGCTCATTCTCAGTGATTCAACTTTTGCTAGATACTCCAGTCCATCCAATAAAGTAATTTTTTACAAATTATATTGGTAACAGATGTTTCAGTGAGGTAGACTGTTACGATAGAACACTTTTGGTCAGCTAACTTGTATTTAAATGTACATTTTGTATTTGTATTTAATCTTCTTAAATTTTATTATATTGTCACTATTTTATTACTATTATTACTGCTTGTGTTTTTTAATGTGAGCTGCTGTACCGCCTTAATTTCCCCTCGGATGAAAAAAGTACTTTTTTATCTGTCTATCAAAGGCTAATCTCATGCTATCTATTGTTCCCAGGCCTCTCCAACCCACCTGAAGGGTTCCACGGTCAACTCTAACATCGAGTCCCCAGCGAGCCGGCAGGCCGCGGCCAAACTAGCGCTGCGTAAACAGCTGGAGAAGACCCTCCTGGAGATCCCTCCGCCCAAACCACCTGCCCCCGAGTTCAACTTCCTACCGTCTGCTGCCAACAATGAGTTCATCTACTTGTTGGGACTGGAAGAGGTGGTGCAGAAGTTGCTGGAGATGCATGGCAGGGGTAGGTTGCTCCTTTTGTGATGCTGTGATTTTAATTTAGTATTTTTTGGGTGCTCTGAGTGACCCGTGTTCTGTTTGTGCCAAAATGTCAAATTGCTTGCCTTATATTTGTCCTCCTGACCCCAATCAGGTAATTTAGGCCCGGCTGCAGCGATGGCGAACTCTCTCCCTAAGGAGCCACACACCTGTCTCCAGTGTAAGACAGACTTTACCTCCCGCTGGCGTCAGGAGAAGGCCGGGTCTATCCTCTGCGACCAATGCATGTCGTCCAATCAGAAGAAGGCCTTGAAGGCCGAGCACACCAATCGGCTGAAGGCTGCCTTCGTCAAGGCGCTCCAGCAGGAACAGGAGATAGAGCAGCGCATCCTCCAGCAGGCCGCTTCGTCTGCCTCTTCTTCGTTGTCCTCCTCCATCTCCAAAACCACCTCTCCGTCGCTGTCGAAGAGCGAGCAGCAGATCCTGGTCTCCCAGCAGTACAAGCAGGTCAGAGCCGCCATGCAGCAGCAGCAGCAGCAGCAGCACAGGGGGACGCCCATGGCTCGCCACCACTCCTCCATCAAGGTAAGCAAGAGCCTAGCAACTACCTGCCCAGCACCGCAGCTTTAATGGGAAGCTATTGTAGTTGCCCTTTGTAAATGAATGAAAATCAATCAAAACAATGTTTCTGAAGCGTATGTGTATATTCTGAAAAACAGTCAGTTGATTATCTGTAGTGTGATATCCAGCCCTGAAATGTCCCTGTGCTAACAGCAGGCTGGGTGTTGACTTATGGTTATTCATGGCGATAAACCAGCCAACTTATAAAAGCAAGTAAAAGACTTGTAGATTTGTACAATAGGTCTGCTTTACAATGCATAGGCCAGACATCACTATGCATAATCATATGCTAATGATGACAGTCCTTATTTGACATTTCCTTGTGCTGTCCTTCCAGAGTGCTGGTCAGATGTCCCGTAGCATCCAGTCTCCAATGAGCTCCCGTGGCATCGCCCACTCCTACTCCTCCTCCTCCTCCCAGCTGCAGAACGCAGTGGCAGCCGCGGCGCTGGTCAACAGGCCAGTTAAGCACGCCGCGGCACGCCCACTGCAGCAGGGGCCGAAGGTCAGCGCCGCAGGCAGCACCGGCAGTAACCAGGTCAACATGGCCGCGTGGAGGAAGCAGAGCGGCGGAAACACAGGTAGATTGAACGGGAGGCCAGTCCGAGAGCACTCTTCCCTTCCAGCCCCTTGGGGCTGAAAGTCTCACACTCTCTCCATTTAGATACACCACAGTGATTTAACATACAGTATCTCCAACTCCTTCGCTGTCATCTCTAGCGCTTCAGCTCAGTCCGGCAACCTTTGCCTCATCCTTTTTAGCAACTTCTTTGAATCTTGTATCTTTTTCTTCGTATGAATTGATGGCCAGAACACAATGTTGCATGCTTGTTGGAACGGAGACGTTTATTGCATGCACCACATCTCCTCAAAATGTTCCTGTTTTGGCATGGGATAATTGGGGCTAAAATGTGTATTCATGTCATTTAGAAGCAAACCGGTGCCTGCGATGGGTTTACTGATATACTTTGTCCTTGGCAGGTGTCACCATGACATATGTGAACCCCAGCCTGACCGCCCACAAGACCAGCTCCGCCGTGGACCGCCAGCGGGAGTATCTGCTGGACATGATCCCTTCCCGCTCCATCTCCCAGACAGCCAACACATGGAAATAATGCACCATTACTTTCTACCATAACTATGACCCCCTTTCCACGTTTCCACGTTTCAATAATACCATCGTCCCAATGATCAACCTGACTCTGGACGATGCCGGGAAGGAGCTGTGTTTTGACCAATATTTAGGAAGAAAAAAAAAAAGTTTAAAAAAAAACAAAAAAAGATTTTCCCCTGCTCTTTCTGCTGCCGTCTGTTTTCCTCTACGTCCTATGGATTGTGAATATTCAGGAGTGCTTGATGGACGTATACAACCTCAAATATGTCTCGTGCTGTTGTCTCTCCCTCCATTGTCAGTTGAGATTCACGCGTGTACCGAGAGGGAGCCGTCACAGCCTTGCAGTCCATCTCTGGTTCTGGCTGGGAGACGTTCGCCATCTTGCACCATGAAAGCTTAGCCTTACCCCACCCCTCTCTGGTCGACGGTAGGACACTAGGACCATGTTGTGGCTGGACTAGACTCTAAAGGACCATCCTGTTGGGATTTTTACCCATCTCCATTATTTGGACAATCCCTAGATATTTCCTCAAATCTACGTGCATAGCTATATGGACTATATGTTAAGTAGCTGTCACCCGACCTCACAAAAACTGTTGACTGACATTCATGTTGGAAGAAACTCCCATAATCAATACTTTTATTCCAACATGAATGGCAGGGAACAAAGCTTGTGAAGTAAGATGGCTGCTATTAAATCCATACGGCCTACATAGCTGTAGAAATAAAACCTTGTCAAAGACCAGGGGAATCTGGAGTAATGGCCAGAAGTCAGCCTTACTCAGCTATAGTCCATTAACTGGGGCTCTATGGCAGGGGAGAGTAGCTTGTGGACCATCCATGAAATAATAACTGCTTCAGCTTTGCAAAAATGATAACTAAAGACTGTAAAAAAAACTAAACAAAAAAATGTCTATCGACACACAGATTGCCTCTTCTCTCTTCACTTATGTGTAGAGAATCTGGGGCAGTGTGTAGGGATAATTTTGTATGGCTGAATATGAAACGTCTTCTGTAAGTCATATACTGTGTTTGAGATATTGTGCTCCCTGATGCTTGGAAGTGGCCTCGAGGCTAATGTTACTGTTGAGGTGGTTTTACATCTGCTGGGTTCTGTGTTTTAGCCGACTTTTAATGACTTGTTTCTAAGATGAAGACCATTAAAACAGATAAATGTCTCTCTGTCTAATATTTAAACAAAATGAAAATACAGACAGTACGTTTGGAGGACTTCTTGAATATTGTAGAAAAAAAAGAAAAAAAACCTTCCAAAGATCTAGTGGAGCCCAAATGGAGTACCTTCTAGGAGGTTTATTGTTTCCTTGAACCCTCTTTGGATATAAAAACTAAGTTCCTGCTAAGCTGAGGGGTTGTAAACGATGTCATAGTTCATGACGTGGTTTTGCTTTTAGTTGTAGGTTTTGGCGCATTCTTTTTCTTCTATAGAGAAATTGTCTGAGTTTATTTATAGGGTCCTGTTAGCTAAGATTTGCATTTAGGCCCCAAGTTGAAATGGATCTCCCATTTTTAAATGTGCTTATCCTCTTGCCAGCACCTCCTGCACACCCTTTATTGGTTTATAAGAAGCTGTTCACATTTCAGAATGTAGTTATGGCAACAAAAAAAATTGAAAAACGAAACATACCATGGATTTATTTTCATTTCTTGTCTGCTTTGAGGTGTATGATTTTGTCTAATATAATTGGTAATTTACATTTTTGATGTAAGCTGCAATGCATTTTCTATGGATTCAGCGGCACAGGATAAGCTAGTGGTGAAATACAAGATGTCCAAAACATAAAGCAGTAATACTCTCAGCCTCGGGACAATGTCTACATAAACATCTTCACTTTGCGAATGACTGCCTTTGTAAGGTACATACAATTGGATGATTACAAAATGGCAATGTGTTGGTCTTGGGTTATAATGGATACTTAAATTATTAGTTTTAAATTGTTTGTTTCTCTGATGTCCTTATGTTTTGCGGCAGTATGCACAGTAGTCTACAAACTACGGCAGCTGTAAGAAGATGTCCGCCCCAATTTGTGCATTCTTGTAAAGATTGCTGACGCGTGACTTAGGCAACTTTCCTTCACAGGTTTAATCTATAGATAAACCTTGTATACCCTAAACCAATGTGTTCACCCCTCTACACACATGCAGTGTTTTTGTTAAGTATAACCCAATTCTTTAGGATTTTTTTTTCTTTTATGTGTACAGACCCATGTATCTGTCAGTTCTTTTGTAAGGATTGTACAATGCCATTATCGAGGAATTATGACCTTGTTGATTCATTGGTTGTTTTTTATTTTTGTTTTTTGTTTTCAAGGCCAGTGCTCACCAAGTAGCGTTGGTCTCTGTATTGAAAGCTAACGTCTCAGTGTTTAGTAGGTGACAGGGTCATTTATCATCTGTAGAATTCCAGTGGGTCTTCAGAAACATCAGGGCCGTTGGGACTCTTTTCATTAACTCTTTTTCACAGTCGGATTGATTTAAATCTGCCGAGAATGTTCTAGGTTGTCTGTGTGTCGCAGACAAGTGTCGAGGTAGTAAAGGATTCGAGCTTGCGACTGTATTGCGAACGACTGGAGAGTTCAGTGTTTTGCCCTGCTAGGCCCCCGTGTACCGCTGTGTTGTTCTGCCCTCTGCTGGTGTTCTGCTGCTGAGACCGTTAAGACGTCATCATTCTGTCTCCTCCACGTGTCGCCGCGCTACGGATTCCTCGGTGAAATAGATGTGTACATGAAATATACGTTTGGATTATTTTTTTCTCCCGGCTCTATCAAGTAATAATAAAAACTAATTTTAACCCCTCTATCACCTTTGAGTGTCTGTGATTTGTCATCGTTTTCACTTGTGCAATGTGTTTCATGCTTAGGCCTACTTGAGGTTATTATACATTTGGTTGCCTTGATCTTGATTTGTAAGAGTTGCCATATGTTGGTTTATAACTATAGTTGGGGTTCTCTTGCATTCATGCTTCCAACACAAAAAAAACCCAAATTGAGTCAATGTAGCGCAAGGTTTATTGCGAGGCACCAGTATTGCTGCCCCCTGCTGCCTGCTGTAGCCAGGCGGATTCTGCCACTTGTTGTATGTCAGGCCTGGCAGAGGCGTGGAACTGCAGGATGAACGGGACCAAGGCCTTGCAGGACTGTCCCAACACTGCATTCGCTGGATATGCCACTGGCTCCCGATGGGCCATGGCTAGTCTGAGCGCGTTGGAGTCATCGTATGGCATGCACCCCGTCAGCATGACGTAAAGAATCACCCCAATGCTCCAAATGTCAGATTTCCTTGGGTCGTACTGAACTCCAAGGAGCACTTCTGGTGATGCATACGCCATGGAACCGCAGTATGTACTGCTCAGTTCACCATGTTCTAAAAACCTCCCGAATCCAAAGTCTGTGATTTTCACCTGGTTGTCTTCTGTAAGTAGTATGTTATCACACTTAAGATCTCGGTGGACGATGTTGTTTTGGTGGAGGTAGCAGACTGCGCTCACGATCTGAGTGAAGTACGTCTTTGCTTGTTCCTCTGGGAAGCTGCCGTTTTGATGGATTCTTCCCATGATGTCAGTCGCAGCCAGTTCCATCACAATGTACAGCATCCCGTTAGGCCTCTCAATCAGCTCATGAACACGGACGATATGGTCGTGACTGACTGCCCTTAGAATAGCCAGTTCCCGGGGTAAGAACTTGATGGCAAATTCTTGCGGTGCCGTTCTTCGGTCCATGATTTTGATGGCGACGTTGGAGCCATGTCTCGTAGAGCTGGCAATTTTGACTTTGGAATAAGATCCTTCCCCAATTGTTTCCCCAAGTCTGTAGCCCATCCTTCGCAGGTCAACCCTGCTGCACATGTTTTAAGTATGTAGGCCTATGTAGTATGTAGACCTTCAGCTATTGCTCATCAAAATCTGCCAAGTGCATCTAAGTGGTGGAGCAATCAAAGTCGCTCTGCTTTACATTATGACATAGGCCCATTATCAACGTTCTGGAGTTGTGAAGTCACATGGAGGCCCACTGGGTGTTATTTACACCGGTGACGACATGTCCCCACCACTTTTTGAAATGGCCAATTTTGTCCCCAAAACTTTTTAAAAGCATAACTTGTTAAAAATAACTTGCACCAAGAAATGTTAACTAACAAAGAACGCTTTCAAAAATATGTATTTGCACAATAAGAAAACATACAATGCAATGTAAATATAGAAGAAACAAACGCGCATTGTCCAAAAAAAGTAACGAAAGCAATACAAAAAAATCCCCCCTAGACTACTGATTCTAAAATTAACCAAACACGTTTTGAAAAATATTTTGACTAATTGTTTTCAGGCAAAAGCCATACATATTTTCTGTTGTATTTAATGTAAATACTGTATGAGTTGAGATTTGCAATGGCATATTAAAACCACTAGATGGCGGAGTGTATCAACAGTCCTGTCCCGACCATCTATCCCATTATGAGTGTGTGCTCGAGATGGGGCGTAGCCTATCTATAGATCATTGTTTGTTATGCTTATACCCAGTGCTTGAAGTGGAAAAAAATTTGTGCCAGTACTCCCTTTATTCACATGTTGGCGTGTGTATCGGCCAACAAGGAGTAAAATGTAGAAGTGCCGGCCCACTTCGAGCACTGTTTATACCCACATAAAAGCGTTACTTCTCACTGTAGTTCTGCCTGCTACAGCATTTGCATTGCGTTTCTCTGTTCACCTTCATTGACACCATCAAGCCTTCAACGTGTCAAAGTCCATCTCCATGTTTTCCATGTTTTATTCTCCAGTAAAGACACGGCAATTAGCAGCTTGTTCGCCACTCAACATGTAGAGTGGTACTTATCTCTGTTTGACAAATATGTTTCCGATTCCCTTCTTCCTCCTCCTCAATATCATCAAGATTCATCATCATCAGATGAAAGGTGTTGCTGTTCTATCGGTCATTTTATGGGCTGTGTGAAGTGTTTTCTTCTCACTATGGTGTTCACTGCATGTGTGGCGAGTGTGTGTGTGTGTGTTTGAAGAGGTTTGTTTGGGGGGGGTACTATGATTGCACTTGCCACAGCCAATCCGGCGCTCCCCTCTGCCTCCCCTGGTGGACGCCGGTGGTACTCAGAGCCAGTCGCTATTTAGCAGAGGATACGCTCAGCCTCAGTGAGAAGCAGACAAATATATATGTATATATACGTATTCATACAGAGAGACAGAGAGAGAGAGAGAGAGAGAGGGGTAGGTGGGAAAAAAAGGATACAAATGCAGCATTGTGAGTGGGAGATGGTAATCACCTTCCAGGATCTGAACCAATAGAAAGAGAGCCAGAGGGAGAGGGAGAGAGACACAGAGGCACAACAAGAGAGAGAGAGAGAGAGAGAGAGAGAGAGATAGCAAGCAAGGCTATTTATATGCTCAGACAACACTCAAGTACAGAGCTAGAGTCTGCGTGTGTGTGTGTGAGTGGCGTGAGGAGTGTGTATTCAGTCAGAGGAATAGGGATCGAGTGTGTATGTGTTTTTTTCTTCCTTGAAGTGGTGAAGCTCAGCCTGCCTTGCCCGCCTTTGCAGAATCCCATTGGCCGAGACGGACCAGACGGACAAGATGAACCACAGCACCACCGAAGTGGGGTCCGAGACCTCCGAGCCCCTACGCTACCTCAGGTAAATGCCTCCACTGTTGCTTTACTCTATTCTCCCCCATATTGTGATCGGACACATACAGCCATACATGCCGGTCTCCTCAGAGGCGTGGTGAGGAGGGGTACACTGCATGTTAACCAGGCTGTTCCCCTCAATTACTCTGCATGCTTCCATTCTGACAGCAGTCTGCTGTTATTACCAAAGATGAAGAGAAGAGAGGAAGGAGATACATGATATGGAGTGACGATTAGGTGTTATGAGTTGGACATGGTTTTTTTTTATGATTGATGAAGTGGCCGATAAGTGGATGGATCGTGAAGGGGTTATTTAGCCGTTCATATGTTGTTATCTGTCCCAGAAATCAGCAGCATCTTTACAGGTCTTCCCCACCCTCCCATGCCTGTGCTTGTGTCTCCCAGCGAGGGAAAATATAAAAATACATATATTGGCGGCGTTATCAAATCATCAGAGCCATGTTTCATTTGGCGTCACCAGGACGCGGACCGCCGACTGTTCTGTAATCACTCCCC
>OMNO01015183.1:0-10823 GCA_900303215.1 Trachyrincus scabrus | reverse complement strand
TTGTTTTTAAACCCTAAAACAATCACCATATCAGTATGACATAATGTAAAATAACAATAAAGATAAGACAGCACGCTGGGTCGGCAGAATGTGAAACGATTTCTTCACGTTAGAAAATCCAAGGGAGAAATCACCATTATAAGGGGAAGTAAAAGCAATGGTACTGCAAAGAGATGCTGACTAACCGATCATATGACGACCAGCTAATTGCATGAGGCGGTGTTAAAACACATATTTAACCGAACCGAGGGTTTAATACACCACAAGTTATTCTGTACGGTGCCGACACGCAAAAATCAAGCAAATGACAAGCAAATTAAGAACACGTGAATCTCCCTTGTTAGCCGTTACATAAATACCACGGTTAGTAACACGTTGAAGACATTGCAAACCACCAAGTAAAAACGCAAAACGACGGAGGTAATTCGTATGACGAGACATGTGTCGGTAGCTTCGTGGGGCCTTTCGTGGAAACACGCCGTGTCCTGCTGGCGGACAGCGGCAGCGATTCTGAAGCCGCACCGTTCGACAGTATAGCGTTAGCATACTGGCTAGCTGGCTCGCCGCAGATCCTTACCTTTTAAATGTGTCGGGAGGTGTGTCTTTCCTACAGAATAAGTGGACACAATGTGGACATAACAGACTTCGGCTACGTGTGTGAAATACAGTGCACAAATACGATGATATGGGCTAACTTCATTCCGTTTAGGCAGGCAGGCCAGTGCGCCAGAGAATGTCAACAATAATCCGCTCGCTAGTTTTTTCGCGTAGGGGGGCGAAGACTTCCGCCATCATACACACGCCTCGAGGCAAATGCTTGTTTTCGATTGGACAATTTGCCTGTCAGTCATTTCCAGTACGTACCCAGACGTAAACATATCCTCGTGAAGGCACCCTCAACAATCGGCTACTGCTATTTACAGTCAGGAATCCACTGTACAAACCACTAGAGCTATTTCCACCTAGGGCTCATATTTCATTGTTGTTTTTTGTTCATTTGTATTAAAAAGGAACATCTAGATCCCAGAACACCCCAGGAAACGAGAACAAAATGAAGGTGGTTTACACCCAAAAGCCTTTACCTCACAACAGCAGACATAAACTTGGGCTATTCTCTAGCGCCCTCTAGAGAGGTATTTTAACAGCAGTACATTTTGTTGTATTTGTTGAAATGCCATTATGTTGTGCTTAAAAGCTACACAAGAATACATTTCAATTACATCATTCCCATTGCAGTTTTTTGAACCACATTTTGCTACCATGTATCCATGTTAACGGTTATTAATAACATATTGTAAAAAGTCAGAAATCTGATCAATTACTGTAATACAATCCCTGAGAAACATTGCAACCGTTAACTCCCAGCCAGGACTCGAACATAATGCCTGCGACAGCTTACAACTTTAAGTGGTCAAATGTAAACTAGTACTTGACTGTAAAACTTTATGATGGAACTGTGTAGGTCAACCAAACCTCAGCTAGGTCAAACCACATTCTCTCAAACAAGCAACAAGCAAGAGGCACCTAACTGCAGCCTCCGGATCTGTCTGTCTGTCTGTCTGTCTGTCTGTCTGTCCATCTTTTTGTCTGTCCCTCTGTCTGCCTGTCTGTCTTGAAGGTATAGAAATGTAAATAGAAGGCATAGAAAATATAGAAATATAAATAATATTAAATAAAATAATTTCAGGTGTAGCAGCAACAAAGTTCACAGAACAGTGCAAAACAGACAGGAGCAGATACAAGAATATAATAAGAAATAAGCTTGTTATACCTTGTACAGATATTTCTGTTTTTTTTTCTCCATTTATTATGAACAGTTCTTCCGGTTCCACTTCCTTCCATTGACCCTCCCTACACAGATGCCCTGACCACAGGGTCTGACGCCGGTCACCCCTCCTGCCCCTAACATTATATACCTCACACACTGCTCTGTCTGACCAGAGCACCAGCGAAGGGGAAGGGGACAGAGGGGAAGCACCAATGGATGGCTGTCAGACATGAGGATCTTCATCTCTTTTGAAGACTCCAGGGAGCCCTTCCACGTCTCGCCGGATCAGACTGTGGGGGCCGTTAAGCAGATGGCGAAGGTAGTAAACGTTCTGAAAGGGGTTCTCTTCTGGGAACTCCTTTGTTCGTTCACTTTACTGGTTTGCATCATTCGCTTTTGTCTTTCTGACTAAATATATTTACTATATTTCTAAAAAATATATCTTTGGCGAGCACTATAGAGAAAGAAATATTGGAAGTAGTACTAAGCAATTGAAATGCCTATGCATAATCATTTATAATATATATCTGTATATTTTAAAGATTGTCACAATTTTGAAAATGCCACTGTTATTAATCTTATGTATCTTTTTTTCTAGAAATATTTTCTTCTGCAACTAGCCAATGACAAGGAGGTCCAGCAGGTGCTGGAGCTAAACTACGCTGGTGCATCCCTGCAGGACAGCTGGGCTCTGGGTGACTTGGGTGTCAGCCCTGGGGCTGTTATTCGATGCCTGATTAAGGTATTTAACGAATAATCTATTAAGTTGAATAAGTTGAAAACATTATAAGTTGTAAGGGGATAGCTGCTGGCCTAGAAAATATGCCAAAGTGTAAGTTGTTAAATGAAGACAAGACAAGGTTAGGTCTATAATATTGTATATTTGGTTTGATGAGCCATTGTAGTAGAATAAACACATATATTGCATCTTCTCAATTCATCAAATATTTTGCAAAATGCTATAGAGGACTTCTATCTGTGTTTGTTTGTGTCAATTATATGTCAATTATTATTGGTCTAAATGACAGTGGGACAACCAGTTATATAACTTCATTTTCCAGTTACTAGTGCAACTTGTACAATCATAGTCAATTTCAAAGTTAGTTTTGAAAACATATATTTAAGAAAAAGACTTGCACTTAATGAGAAGTTTATGTTAATTATACTCATTATATTATTGTTGTTTATGCACATACTTTTGAAGAAAAATGTGTTGTTATAAAACATATTTTACGATAAGAATTGTAAAACGTTAACTCTTCTGCAATAGCAGAAAACGATATGTCTCACCCACACACAGCAAGGTTAAGCCACTGTTATCTCGTGGAGGCATTTAATCATTGGTACTTTTGCAAGGACAAAAACGATGACGATTTTTTCACACCATATCAAGAGCCTTTAATGTTTGCACAATCCCACACACCCCGAAGCCAATCTCATGAGAATTTTCTGATTAAACAATACAAGTAATAATAAAAGTAACTCAATAAAAGTGAAATGCATTTTAGACAACCTACATTTGTCGGTCTTTGGATGTAGGCTGTTTTCAGATTTGAACACTATGTTCCCATGAGAGAAACGGCTTTCAAGGAACGGGTTTATGAGTTTTAGTCTTTAGTTCATCCTGTTGACGCCTTGTGTTGTAACTGTCATTCAAAGACAAAAAGGCCCCGGTTTAAACCATCAGACAGATGCCAAGACTGTCACTAGGCAACTTTGCATAGGAAATCACACTCACGTGCGTGTGTGTGTGTGTGTGTGTGTGTGTGTGTGTGTGTGTATGTGGGGGGGAGGCATTGATTGTCCTCCAAACTTTACTACAGAGTAACAAGAGCAGTGCCACAAAAATGCTAAGCTAATACATACGCACTGCTCCGGTGTGCCAACTGTAACATCTGCCTATGCGGAGGTAGAGAGTGTAATTCAAGCAACAATGTAATTACCCTTACCAATATTACCATAGGGACATTAAAAATACAGCACATGACATACCCAACCAGTGAATTAGAAATAAAAATGATGAAATTAATATGAGACACAATTTTAAATTAATATTTGAGTTAATATTTCCTTTCTATGAGGAAAATGTTATTCTGAAAAAAACTTTAACTGAAAAAAGATGCATAATAATAATATTTGTCTTTTTTAGTGCTTTTAACATATTGTTAAATCCCTTTGGGTGAAAGGGTTAGGGAAAAAACATTGTTAATGTAATCAGAAACCTTGTGAAAATGATGCACAATTTATTTGTCTAAGCTTTTTAAGTTACAATGCAACCTTTCTAATGGCTAAACCAATTTTTTAAACTATGTCTACCTTTTTTTTGCAGAATAAACAGACACCTGCGATACAGGTGTTCAATGTAGTGACGCAAGAGACATTCCCCGTGATAGAACCTACGCTCCTCTTGAGTACGTCTGTAGCCAGGCTCAAAACCATCATCTCCCTGCAAGTGGGCCTTCCCGTCAGCACCTTCAGACTGAGCACGGCTCTCGGAGTTGAACTCTATGACTGCAATCTGCTGAGCGACTATGACATAGAATTGGGTACATCCGTTTCTCTGGCTGCCCTCCCTCCACCTATGTCCTCCTCTTGTTAATGTGTCCCTGCCTTGTGTTTTAATTGTTTTGTTATTGTGTTAAGGCCCTTTGCAGACTTTGTTTTTAAAGGTGCTATGCACAAATACTAGTTTATTATCATAAAGTGCATTATTTGCTGTGTAGCCTTTGTTGTGCATCTAGACAAAACGTTTATACATGTCATTCACCATTGACATTATTTTTGGCATGTTCTGTTCATATAGACTGCAACAGTTTCTGCTTTTTTCTAATCTAAGGCAGTACCCTCCGATTGGACACATGGGACGGGTGGGTGGAGTTTATTCAGGGCTGTGTGCGAGGTCACAGACTGGCTATCCAATGCCACCTATCAAAAGAGAAAGCTGTGATGAGGTCAGAAATATGTTATTACCATAGAATGTACTATATATATATATATACGGTCATATAGAATAAATTAACCAGAATACAATGCTAAGCATGGTTTATATCAACACTCTAGTGTACTCTAACGTCGAATATATTTAAAGAGCTGTGGTATACCACTGATTCAAATGAAACAACATTTTCCTGCTATTGTAGGTTTCAACTGCGGGTGGCGCTCTACATCGCTGCCTTCCTGGGCCACCTGGAGCTGGCAGACTGGCTGCTGCAGAGGAGGGCGCGCCCCGAGCAGCCGGTTGGGGTCCATCCATATCGACTGTGGTGTCACCAAACTGCCCACCCAGACAGCAGCAAGTGCCCCGTCCACATAGCCTCAGAGCACGGCCAGCTCCTCATCCTAAAACTCTTCGTCAGCAGCAACCCCGTGACCTTGGCCTGTAGAGACCGCTGTGGCCGCAGCCCCTTGCAGATTGCCATCCGGCAAGGCCACAAGGAGTGTGTGTGTTACTTAATCAGCAAGCTCTACTCAGTGATGTCCCTGCCAAAAATGTGTGTGCCCATGCACGTCTACCTCCAGATCAAAGCCTGGGTGAAGGTAGGACAAACAAGAGCAGCATCCAAGAGAGTGCATGCAACAAGGGCTTCCATTAAAGCCAGGGTCGGAGACACAGTGCTGGTAGATGGCTTCACAGAGTCGAAAATGTCCTCCAAACCTTTTAGAGATGAGACCAAAGTACCCAGAAAGATTGGAGCCAAAGTTTTGCGACCTCTCACGGGATCACGTCTACTCTCCGGGCGGCCACCAGGGGGAGACAACCTGCAGCTGCCGAGCCTGTGTCCTGGCAGCGATGTTGGATGCAAAAAAACACAGAGAAAACGAAGTCATTGTAGAAAGAGAGGTGCGGATGTCTTTTCATTTGAAAGCAGGGATGACGGAAATAGAGATCCGCGGGGAGGCAGGGCATTGCTGCCACCCATCACACGTGGCAGCAATCAAAGGCCGCTTCATCTCTATGCACAGGAAAACCCCCTCATGCTTAATACCTCTCATCCCAGTGGCGACCGCACCCCCAAGGAAAATGCCATTTACTGGCTGGCCATTGCCAGGTTTGTCTATTATGAATACATTATATGTGTCTATAAATTGTGTCTATTGGTTCTTTTCTGTTATCTTTTGTGTACAATAATATGGCTGTACAATTTGTATTTTCATGTAACATGTATTTTTCTTTGTGCTAAAGTACATTTACAGAGAAATCCTGGCTGCAGCAGCTAGGTGTGTCTCGTTCCCTGGCCCGCAGGTGTGTCCAGAGAACGGCCTGGAGACATTCACAGGAGGAAACAACATTCCCTAACGTTATTTATCACGTGACGTCTGACTAAAGTGGCACGTCCATTTGTTGCATAAATGACTTTTTTTAGAAAACAGTATTGAGACAGATCCTGGCTTATAGAGATAGGCCTAATGTAATTTTTGTTTAAACTAACTATTTTTGTGTTGTGTTTCCCTATTATATGTACTTCATATTCGAAGCATATTCCTAGGCAACACTTTGTTTCACAACGGTCAATAAGGACCTGCCATATGTGATGTAACGTGTGTACTTTTAAATAAAATACATCAAAATGTATATGTTTTGAGACTGAGTGTAATCTACCATTCTGTTCTGCACACACATGTGTATGGGTTACCAGTGCCAGGTATTTCTATGAATACACAATTATATTTTTGACCCGTTAAATATGGCGTCATTTATGGCCCAATATATAAAACCCAGTGACTTCTCGCGAGAGTGTGAGTCCACGCAGACGGCCGCACGAAGGTAGTGCCTTGCTTTGGCAGTTGTGTGCGTATGATGTGCAGACTGTCAATGTGGGCCGAGCAGAATGATAGATTACTCTAAAGTTTGTGCAAGAGCGTAGAGTTATGAGGAAGGGTGCATATAAAACGTAACTGGCCCTCGGTTTAAGGTAGTAAAAATAGATTCACGCTGTAAGGAATTGCGCTCTTTTAAAGAAATTGCTACGAGACATTTGCCCACTTTGAGAAACCGGCGGCGGTCGCACAGCGTGTGGAATGGCAGCGCCACGACCGATTAAAGGTATCCTGAAAAACAAAAACAACGAGACAAACATCAAACCACTGCCCGAAGATGTGCCAGCGGAGAATCCCGAAGAAGCGCCGGGACTTCTCGAGGATGACCAGCAGTAAGTCACGAGCCAACTAAACTTCAGCGTTTTCCAGCCCAGGCTGCTAGCTAAACACTTGTTAGCCGCCACCGGTTGTCAAACGAACTGCGTTTATGTATTTTAGTAACGATCCATCGTTTGCGCTATGTATGTGGAGTTCACTGTGTGCGTCGTAAGTGGGACGTGTGTGTCTGTGTGTTTCATTGTACACATATCTGCTTTATTGAACGAGCGAATTGTATCTAGTTAGCTAGATTTGCAGATAATAAAACAGGCATGAGCAGCTAACGTCAGCGGTGGTTACAGGGGCGGTACTGCACAATCTATCTGAGAACTATGCACTGTCAGCTTGGCTTTGGGGGCCCCGCTTTTACAAACACCTGGTTGTTCCTGTACTTGCCATGTCGTTATCGGGAGATGTGTGCCCCTTTCGGGCTTGTCATTATGCGTGGTTGTAGTAGTACCCTATCAGTGATGCGCAGGTCCAGTAGTAGTGCTACTGAGAACGTTTCACCCCGGTTAATCACCTCCGTTGACTCCTTAGTTTAATAGAGATTCTCCACAATTGGGAGACTTTCACCAGTAACTTACTGCTAATGCCATTTTTTTTTTAAAAATGCATAGAATATAGTAACTGTTTGTTTATATATAGTAAACAATCCATATGTGTGCAATGTATTTCTTTTGTTATTAAGCATGAATATGTTTTGTTGTTGTTTATGTTTATTTCAAAACGTTTATTATAAGATGAAAGCACATTGAATCAGTGAAACTGCAATGCTTAGTCTTTGCCCTCTTTGTCTTATAATTCAGTTTACTGTAAGCCAATTGATAGTCAAGCAAGTACTTGTGTGTTACTAATTACTAAAAGTAAACCTGGATAAGCAGTTGGGGAGCCAGCCCTTGTAGGTGTAGTGTTTTTAGCGTTGTTTCCATTTCTCCTTCTCGAGATGTAATACGACAGCCTTTGGCTGAACTGCCCTATGAGAAAATGGGTCATGTAAGATGGCAGTTATTAATGAATTCCATTCCCAGTAGTGACTCCATTTTTTCTGTGTTGATACGAAAATAGTCTCCACAAAAGTAGGAAAGAGCATGCTGTGTGCTACAAAATACAGGCACTAAATACGATGAGAATAGCTCTAGCATGCTACTGTTGTCAGTTAGGTTTCCAGTCTGAATGCCTACACAACCCAATTCACATGCACACACACACTTGCTTCTAATGCTTTCAACCTTTATCAACTTAAAAAGGGTTATTATTGTTATGGTCACACTTGATAAGGATGTAGGTAACGTAACAGTGTCTTCACACTTCAGTGACTATTGAGCTTCATGTGGACCAGGAGCATACTATAGTATACTATACTACTATACTTATTATATGTTCCATTGAGCAGCTGAGAAGAGCCCTAGAGACCTTTTCTGTTCATATAGAAACATGTTTTCTTGGTAATCTGGTGACGTTTTATGCATTTTGCAAAGCTTTGTTGTTTTGCAGATAATTACGAAAGACTGTTTCTTGGGAAACATGTTTGACCTTGGAAAGACTTTGCATTTCAACAAGTATGATGATGCATTTTTGTGCCAACAAATTTTAAACAAAATGCTCTATTGTTGGACATTGACTTCAACAGAATGTCATTTATTGTGACCCCACCGTTAACAGCCAATTTCCTTTTGCCTGCATTTTGACCTTAACCATAGCGTCAGAAGGCTTTAGTGCTTTGAAGAAACTTATTTCTTTTGCTTTCTGCCCCTAATTGTTGAATTAGTAGTATTGTAGTTTTTTTAGTCTGCCCGAAGAGATTTTACCTTCTATTTTCCTATCTTCCTGTTCCTAACACATCACCCATGGCTCATTCATGGCCCGTTCCCAAATTAGTAGTTCATTGTACACTACCTCCCCATATTGTCCCATGCTGCCTGTTCCTGGTTGACACAATTAAACTTCCTTCCTAAGAATTCAGCACAGAGGCCAAAGGTCTTCTGGCATTTATTATTAATGAAATACCGAAAGACAGGCACTGGCATATTAAAGGTTTTCATTGATAATCAAACTGAACTCCACCAGTAGGAAAATAAATCTTATTTCTGAAGAATTATTTAAAAAGCTGGTTTTGAGCCACCTGCTGGGTAAAGGAAACTATTCACATTAACATTTCACTAAACCCATTACTCAAGTTCTCAACTTGAGTAATGAGACGACTGAATTTGATGGTCTTGTTGTGCCTTCAATCAACCAACCATTATCTCTCAAGCAGTGGCGTACGAGTGTTGTACGGGGTTATACATATTTAATTCCAAATACACAATGGCCTCTGTGTTTGGAGAAGGACGCACGCTTCTGTGAAACTGTATCTTTCCTTCGCTATCTTTCAGGCCTCATATGTTGACAGGTTGGCACACAGTAACCCTAGGCTATATTGTGGAAGAACAACCCCCTACCAGGACATTTTATCTTGGGTCACCTGAGTGCACTAGACTTTGAAAACCAAGTCCAATTTAATTCATATAGGTCAACAGTATAGGAGTTGATCATTGGTGTAAAATGTAGTCCAGGTTTAGGCTTTCATTTGTCTGTAGGGTTCGGCATATTATTTTCTTTAGATATTGTGTTGTGATTGGTTAAAGTTGAGTTGACTATGAGAGAAAAACGTTTTTGGATACATTGTATTAGTAATAGAAAGATATCACCATGAACCACCTGTGTATCGGCCTAGTGACGTTGACCTCAAGCTCTGACTCTGACTCACTAAATAATTTTGAAAGATCTCATTTCAACATGCCCAGTTTTCTTCATGCTTTAATAATTAATCCCGGCAACGCTCTTAGTCTGCGAAAGGTGTAAAGACGCTAATAAAATAATAAAATTCACCAGAAGCTTGTGATCACCAAAGGATCTACACTCCATTATTAGTCACCTAGCTAGATCTGCTAGTTCTTAACAACCACAACCACAAACAAGGTCCAGCATATCATGTTCTTGTGTGTCCATTTCTTATCCCGCTGGGATCCGTTTAATTGAGCCCCTCCGAACACACTTGAAACGGAACAATGGAGACCGTAAGACCTTCTCCACACCCCTCACTGAGAAGCAATGCCACCTGATTGTCTGAGCATCTCGGCTATCCATGATGGCAGCTCGCTCTAGTTAATTTGTTCTTCTCAACTACATCTACCCATCTGTTAGCAACCTCTGAGAGATGCTCACCTAAAGCATAGGCACTAATATGGCTCTATGTTTAGTCCCTGATTCTAGTCTCTGCTTTTCAGGGGAGTGCTATCCACTTCTCTCACAGATGGAGCTTACGTCATCGACACTCATTTCATTTCCTGTCGTTTCATTACAGTTTGTACTACTACTGCTGAATGGATTCGGAGTGGATTGAAGGCCAGTTGTGAGTGACGTAGACAAGACCAGACCAGGCCGGTTGTAGCTCGGACGTGTATAACTGTACAATGTCATGTTCTGCTTTTTAGAAGGCATATATTATTCTAGTGGATGCAAACTGCATGCTTGCATTTACACACTCCAGGGAGGTGCCGAGTCACAGCTGGGCACACACACAGTATGACCCTGAATGCCTCCCACTGATCGATTCCAACATTCATGCTAACCTGCTGAGCTCTGACTTTTCCTCCTTCGTCACCCTGGAGAGGGTGCCAGGCTGTACATAAACACCCTCACCCTGTATTGTGTTTAGGGGGGGGATATCAAGTATGCCACCGCAATGACTGCCACGGTGTTTAATTGCCAATAAATATTCTGAATCTACAGTACCGAGATCAGTGTCTTGAAGGGCCCCTATTCTACCACCCCTTTTCTGTAAAGTTGACAGCCATTACAGAATAGGATTCATTGCATTCCTAGATGTAGCACCTTCACCTTCATCAACTGTGGGAGTATGAAGGACCAATCA
>OMNO01015180.1:0-10113 GCA_900303215.1 Trachyrincus scabrus | reverse complement strand
TCTCTTATCGTCTGTCCCAGTATAGGCATAATGCAATCTTCCCATCTTTAATCAAGATGGTGTTTCAGTTTTTTTATTGTAGGCATCATATATCTAAATAATAGGGCTGCAACTAATTATTATTTTCATAGTTGATTAATCTAACGATTATTTTCCCGATTAATCATTTAGTCTATAAAATGTGATAAATATGTTATTTGTACTTGATAAATGACTTAAACTATTAATTGATCTGTCGATCGACTAATCGTTGCCGTCCTACTACATAATCCAATCATCTCAACTAGATTTAATACATTATGTTTTTTCTTTCTGTACAGCCATCTTCCAGATTATCCAAAGTATCCGGATGGGGATGTAAAATGATCCGCGGAAAAAAGGCTGCTTTTCATTCTGCTTGATCAATGTCTTCTTCTATGTTCTCCTGACCAATGGCGCCCCCTATCCTGTCGTCCAATACCTAAGTCACTGACACATTTCGCATAACATTTCTGCACCTTATTAGGATTGTTCTGGGTTTGCTGTGTTTTTCCTGTCTTCTTGCTTTCCTGTTTTATTAATTTTTTACCCTTTTGCTAGTTGACTATCTATTGAGGCTGTACCTTATCTATACCTAAATTAATCCATTAATCCATTTCATACCTTAATGGTGAATCATGCTGGGAAAAAATGCATTCCAATTTTCTTTTTTATCTGATGATCAACATTTTACTCTCAGGTATTAGACAGGTTAGCCTATGTGTCTGTGAAATTTTTCCTAATTCTTTTTCATTCTTCTAAGGGTGTAATTTTCATTTTACCAATGGAGTATCATTTTCTCAGTGTCTTCTTTGTATTTAATAGTTTTATGATTTTGTTTTTGTCTTTTTATTTTGGACCGGAATGTAGTTTAGTAATGACAAAACTGGTTAGTGAAATTCACAGTTGGACACAATTTCAAGATATACAAACAAAGTGCTGTGTTGTAGAAAGTAATAGCATATTTAATAAGATTAACCATCGTGGTCACTTAATAGCACACATCAAATTCTAAATGTTAAGCCAATTTGCTAATTATGTTACATCATTGAAGTCATTAATCTCAGAAAATCACTGATGCCTTTGTGTTTGAAAAGCGTCCTATCTTTTTGTGCAATTCTGATTCAGGGTTATTATGGTATTTGATGAGAAAAATAAAATCTGTAATAGAAATTTGATTCTGTTGCCAAGTAAAATAAAGATTTATACATTTTTTCAACACATCAAACTACGTGTTATGCATACATTACTTTGTTATGCTTACACAACACACGCCTGTATGCCCACTACCAATGATTTCGTTTGTAGATTCCGACATCCCAGAGGGGGGCAGTGTATTTACTTTTAGTTACCCTCTACTCCCCATTATTACTGTGCCTAAATTGCCACTTTGCAATGCTATGGTGACAAAACAAGTCGTAAACTTTTTTTTGGCGTTGTAAGTGTTACATTTGTGTGATACGATTATTATTTTGGGAACAAAAAGCACAATGTGGTAGTGCGGGGCTGAACCAAGTGTAACAGGACGTGACGTCAAATCCATAACAACCTCTAGGCTGCTGATCATGAAGAAAACTTGCTAGCATTTACACACAAACATTACAATTTGTGGTGGTTAAGTGTAGTCATTACAATACAACGAGCGAAATTGGATATTAAGCAAGCAAGGTAAATGTATATGTATGTAGATACCTCTATGTCCTCTGTATTTGCTGTTCAACGAGGTTAGCGATTCTTAGCACTAAAGGCTCTGCTAGCTGAGCTAGCCAACGCAAGCTATCTTCTCAAACCAAAACATCGAGATCACAATATACTTGGTGTCCATGTGTCGATTTGGTTTATTTGATAAAAAAAAACCGACTTGCAATACTCCATATAAATGTGCTTTCAGACGATATCGACTTGAATTGAGACGAATTTGTATTGTTAGCCAAGTATCAGCTATTCAAATCAACTAGTAAAATACCGCAATAAAGTTAGCCTAATATTGAATTAATCCGCTTACCACCATAAATAACATACTTAAATAACATACATAAATGACAGCATTTCACAATGTAGCAATTTATGAGAGTTAGAATGTAATACACATTTTGTATTGTTGATATTTGGCGATTTAATATAGGCCTACCTATTTAGAAACAAGCTGTATGACCCAACCGCCCACCTTTATGGACTTTATTTTGATATTACTACTATTAGTTGTACACATTTATAACACCTACAGATTTGTGGCATTTCCAACTGAAGTCTGAATAAGGAAGAACACCGAATATCAATATGGGATTTCCATTTGATGACAAAAAAGGAAAACGTTTTTCAAATAAACCAATTGTGTTCACCAAAATATTTAATGATTATTTTATATACAGCAATCCACACAACCCTGTTTTTATTCTCAACACATATTATTTACAGAAATTACGGTTTAAATATAAATGGCAAATATACCTTATCTCTAATATACCTTTTAAATTCGAAGCCATTATCTAAAGAGTTTATTTAATTGTCTAACATCACACCAACCTTTTGAATTTTAGAATGCATTTCAAATACCAATTTACCCAGGTACCATTTATATTGACACATACCACATTTTTGGTTTTATCTTTCCAGGTTGATAAACCCTTGTGACATTTCTCAAATTCTCCACTCACCATGGTGGAATATTACCAGATACTAGGTGTGCGGAGAGAGGCTTCTGCAGATGACATCAAAAAAGCGTGAGTCTCAGTTAATGACGAGGTGTCCACAACCTTACAATGAAAGAAAATTATATCAGCTCATGTCACCAGATTAAAAAATGAATAAATAATGATTGATGTAGCCTACAACCTTAAATATGTAAAGGGTCAGTTGTTGATTAATGTATAGGTTTCTTATTGATACTTTGAGATTAATAGACTATAGGTCATATCACTGAAGGGAAAATTAATAATTGAAGATGCATCTTGCATTCATTTTTAGTAAATAATCAACCAACTTATGATTGCATGCATATGCATATGTTTTTTATGCTACTGTTTTTTTTCTTTAGTTACAGAAAACTGGCCCTAAAGTGGCATCCAGACAAAAACCCAGAGAATATGGACGAGGCAGAGAGGAAATTCAAGGAGCTTTCTGAGGCTTATGAAGTCCTGTCAGATGGTTTGTAACAAAACAAATATCCCAGATTTAAATGAAAAGGCAAAAGATATTCTATTGTCCAACCTGGGAACCATTAGAGCATATTCAGTGCAAGACTTGCACATATTTTTTTAATGAGCATTCAATCATTTCCTTGCATGAAACGAGCATGAGTTATGTTATGTACTCCCTACAAATACAAACCTGTCATTAATCAACACTCCGTACTCCATGAACTAGACAAGCGGCATTAGCCAAACATGCTGCTTCAGTTGTATGCATGGATACATTGAATACGATGCCATTCATTTTAAGTTGCACTACTAAAAACGCCAAAAGCAAAGGTTTCATCAGATTTAGTTAAGATGCGTCTTGACAAGGTTTTTAGCGGTATCCTATACTCAATGATGGCTATAACATTGACTGGTGGTAATGATCAGTTTCACATTTTAACCTTTAAATTGTGACAATCTGTTTCTGTATCTCGCAGCAAACAAGAGGAACATATATGACCGGTATGGCAAAGAAGGACTGACAAACGGAAGTGGTGGAGGTAAGAGTGTTGTTGTTGGAGGAAGCCCCTAGGAGCTGCTGGTGTTTTAGATAGTCCTGTGTTCCAACATGGTTTACATCGGACGTTTTTGTTGTTCCACAGGCAGCAGTTACCACAACGGAGGCCATTTCCATGAAAACTTCACGTTCCGGAACCCTGAAGATGTGTTCAGGGAGTTCTTTGGAGGAACAGACCCATTTGCTGAATTCTTTGGTGAGGTTTTTGACTGCTTCTTACCATCAATTTCCTCTACATTTAGTTTTATATATTCACGTTTTTTATATGTTCTGTAATGGATCACACTGGTGTAATTATTATTGGAGATTCCTCCTGTCATCAACTAGGTTTATGTATGTAGCTGTCTAGAATTTAGTAGATTTTCATTTTTTTATTTTTATTATTAGTGTATTAGAATTACGACACAGTCATTTAAACACATGTTCAGCATGAATGGCAGTGAACAGGGCTTCATAAGGAGGACAACTGGACTCTCAAGACAGACGCGTGGCTTGCACATTTTTTTTATGCTCCAGCCTAGGACTGGGCGATAAAACGATAACAATAATTATCGCAATATAATTATCCTCGATAGAAATATAAAGGAAAATACAATAAAGTTTGATACAATTATTTTCCATGGTTGCGTAGCATGCACAGACATTTGGGATAATCGCAGACATCATGTTGACGGTTGCGAAAGAAATCGGAGTGAAAAGTAAATGATTGTTGTCCCTGGAAACACTGGCGACGAAAATGAAAACCATATTGTCTAACCGGCGCACACACGTACCTTGGCGATCGCATCATTTTAATCAATAATTCAGAAAACGCGGTAAAATCAGTTTAACCATTTATTATTTTCTGTATACCGTATATACAATATACAGCATGGCCATGGACCGAACTCATCATTTGTTTATCCAAAGTTTACTGCAGCCACCACTTCCGGATTAGCGGACCCGAGAAAAGCATAGCTGTCCCGTTCTTTGCCTGTGCCTATGGATACGCTGCGCATCCGCAGAGCGTATCGCAGGCAAAACCATTAAGTGGTTAATGTTAATTATGTTGGGTTAAATGTTGGTAGTGCATAACATAAGCGTGTATTATGCTGTATATGTGTGTATATATGTTTTGTGGCAATTATATAGTGATGGAAATCAATGTGTCATGTAGTGGTGATCTGCCACATAATGTAAATTTGTACAAGACTTGACAATGAAACAATGTTATATGGCATAAAATTAATGTCATGTATGTATCAATTTACTAATATTTTACAAAGTTAGTAAATGGGCTAGCCTAATATTGAGCTTTTTAATGAAAGAAAAAAAACATGATATATCAAATCGCTATCAGCAGATACTTAAGATTGTAATATCCCATTGGAATGGAAACAAAAAAGTGGTATCGTCCCATTCCTACTTTTAACCACATTTAACCTTCTGGTTTCTTCAGCATCACTCAGGAGCAAAAGAAAAGCCTTTAAACTTGACAGAAATAATTAATATATGTATATATCGTGACGGACAGTGTCGCACAGAGAGCAGAGGAGAGGAGCTCCTCCAACTACGCTTGTTAGTGCAATAAAACCATTGCGAGCAAAAAGCCAATACTTAATCAATACACCTGTTCAACAAGCATAAAAGAAACTAGAAAATGTAGAAAGCGATATTTTAATCTGCTCTGTCCACTGAGTATGAGGTCTAGGGGTTTCAAATGTGAACTGTCACGTTTAGAGAATGCACTGGGAGTTCCGGTCTCGTGTAGTGCGGTAGATACAACATCACCACGGAGGATGAGCGAAAGAAGATTAGAAGTGTGCAACTGTAAAGTCATCAACAGTGCCATGTTGAATGGAAAAGTGTGCCCAGCAACAGAATAAAGCCACCACAACTGTGAGGAACGTCTTTTAATAGTAGTAACGAACTAGAACTATGTATTCCCGTTAGCCTATCCACATCCACATTTATCTTTACCTTACACAGACTTTAACACCGTGTTATGATTGGTCGAAATACCATGTATCTGGTTCTGGATTTCTGGATCCATTACTAAAAATGTGGCTACCTAAAGTAGTGACGTGTAGGCTGGAAGAAAATGTGTGCAAGCCACGCATTGGTCATGATAGACTAGATGACAACTAGACTCTGATACCTGGTTAAAAACAGGAGGATCTCCAATCCTTCTGATGAATCAGCCAGTTGAGCATGCACTGAACCTCATCTCTTCTTCTTCGCCCACCTTGCCCTCCTTTATCTATTTTCCTGACTATCGTTCTTTCTCTCAGGTGGCGATCCATTCGCCAACGACCCATTCTTCGGTGGTGGCAGGCGGCACCACAGCCGCGTGAGTCGCAGCAGAACGGGCGGCCCGTTCTTTGGAGGGTTTGGTGGGTTCCCGCCATTTGGCGCCGGCTTCTCTCCATTTGACCCAGGTAAAAACTGAAGCTAGTAGAGCATGTCAGTCCTTTGCCCATCGTTTGTAATGGTGTTGAATTGACTGATTAGCCCATGAAGTCAATCAGTTGATCAACGAAAAACTAATTCAAATTAGGAATTTGATAATCAATTGATGGAAGAAGTGCAAAAAACAAGCCGATGCTGCTTCAGAAAGGCAATTATTTGCTTTGTATCATATTAAAAAATACTATATAAAAGAATACATGACGGGCTCTCTTAACTTGCAATGGTCATTTTCCATTATTTATGACATTTTGTAGACTCAATGATTATTCCGTCATTGTGGTGTTTCAACTAGAACTGGTAGCCAACAACTGAATCATTTTGATCTTGTCTCCTGGCCATCAGGCTTTGGTTCCTTCGGCGCGCTAAACTCAATGGGCCACATGAGCACCATGGGCAGCCTGGGAGGAGGCGGCTTCACCTCCTTCTCCTCCTCCTCCTTTGGTGGGGGAGGCGGGGGCGGAGGAGGCATGGGCAGCTTCCGCTCCGTCTCCTCCTCCACCAAGTTCATCAACGGCAGGAAGATCACCACTAAAAGGTGTGTGTGCACCCCGATTACCAAGAATGTTGATTTTTTCTTTATCAAGTTCTGTAGGCGCTTAACTACCACAGGGTGACGTGTGTTACTTTATCTTGGTGACACGACGCAGATAATGAAAGGCCTGTGTGGTCACACCTTAAAGGATAACTTTGCCGCTTTTCAACCTTATCTCCATCTATCCACATTAGAGATATAGTGTGAAAAACGCCTGCAGTTGTTGCCGATGCGCTCTGTGTCTCTGGGGCACAGCTCAGCGCAGATGCAAAATCTTACCCCAACTCCATCATTTGACGGGGTTGGGGTAAGATTCATCGGATGACGAGAATCCGGCGGACAAAAGTAGTGGGGAGATGTTGGTGCAGGCAACATGGAGGAAAGGTACACATTGTTCATTAGCATATACTACCCACATCGAAATGATACAGCCGTGGCCAAGTTCCCCTTTAAGATAACTCCCAACCATACCGGAAGTCCTCATTTGGTACTTTGGATAAATCTAAATCAAATATCATATACTGTATATATATTAGGGATGTGAACAATTGACTTTTTTCATGGTTGAATAATCGTTGGGTGGTATGAGCGAATAATCGATTATTCAAACTTACCAACAGGGCCAGAAATGAACAGCTTGCAGGTGCCGAATGCCGTAGAAATGTTCCTATTGGCGGTGCAAAATGTTCTACTTCAAACTTCTACCCTACACATTGGAGGGGCCAAACAGCCAACAATCATAGGATATATTGTTGCTGCAGCCAATATTATCCATCAATTGGCCTTACACTTTCGTGATCTGAAAGGTGGAAGCATTTCTTTGGATCTCCGACCGTCAGAGGGTGTCATGTCCTCCTATCGTCTCCCTCACGCATTCAATTACTTTTAATTCACCGCCAGTTTGAGTCGTTTCGTTAAGGCCAAAGCATATACTCCCTGTACTCATAAACAGAGCGCTCTACGTCCTGCCTGTTATTTCCCCGTTTATCGAACGTTGAGTGGAAGATATCTTAAAAATAACTGCGTTTGTTGCTTGCTATAATCCAAAGTAGTCCGGGCGGTAAAACAGATTGTTTGTATCCCGCTTTGCGGAATGTGTGCATGTGTCTTTTTTGAGTCTTAAGTTTACTCTACATTGGAGTATCCTCTCGTTGTTATTTTAAGGCATTTGAAGCAGCATTCCACGGTTATTATAGTTACACAGTTAAGCCAAGTGAGACTGGTTTTGCTCAGTTACCGTAAAACTTCAACCATAAGCCCAGGTTTCTATTTGCTTCCATCATTATCAACACTCAACCTATGTTTAGGACAGGTTTCTACTATTTTAGACACAGTGAAAATAGCATAGGTTACTATGTTTAAGATCATAGAAGACATACTAACACGTTTACAAAAAAAATAGTATGCCAAGAAAAAAAGCGTTGACCCAAAAATTAAATCGATTCTTGCCGCCATGAACGAATAATCGCCAATTCTGTCACACCCCTATTATTTATGAATTGATGAACTGACCAATGTCCCCTTTTCACCACCAGATGTCAAATTAAATGATCCCAATGTGGGTTGTTGGATGTGCAAATACCATTCTTAGAAATGCCAATATTGTGTGTATATTCCTGAATTGATCTGTTTTCACCAATAACATACAGCTACTATTGACAACAAAGTGCATATTCAGGTTTCAGAGCCCAACAGGTGAGTTGGTGTACCTGGCTGATGCTGAGGAACTAATACGGCCTGAGAGGAACACGCTGACTGTTAGCTTTGTTAACATTGAGCATTACAACCAGCAGCTTGCCACAACAATTCAGGAGGAATACTACAGGTAGTGTGTGTGTGTGTGTGTGTGTGTGTGTGTGTGCGTGTGCGTGTGCGTGCGCATCTGTTTTATGTTAAAAAATGAATGTCTTATGTGAACATAAATAAAATTATTAAGTGTGTGTCCAACCTGATCCACCATATAGGGTCTATCCATGTCTGTGTCAGGCAGTGCGGCACTTTGCCAGGGACCATGGCACCATTCCTCCATGTAAAGAGTTTTACGTTGCCTTTTCCGACTTTCCTACCAGACAAAAGTAAGCTTATAATTTCTTTACCTGTTAAACCACGTTACTGAGAACTTCCCTGTTCACTCAATGATGGAGGGATACATTGTACGTTTAGACAGGATGTTTCTCATTGGTGTGGGCCGTGATGTTTCCCTCCCTCCAGAATTCGAGAGCTTACCACAGCTCGTATCGGCTCCCTGCTCCGCATCAGCGGCCAGGTGGTGCGCACTCACCCCGTCCACCCCGAGCTGGTGAGCGGCACCTTCCTGTGTCTGGACTGCCAGTCGGTCATCAAGGACGTGGAGCAGCAGTTCCGCTACACCCAGCCCAACATCTGCAAGAACCCAGTGTGTGCCAACCGCAAGCGCTTCATGCTGGACCCCAACAAATCTCGCTTTGTTGACTTTCAGAAGGTCAGTCCGTGGAGGTGGATCACTGCAACTGTAATTGGCTTGGAATGTGTAGCTAAGCTCACAATGCATACACTGACCATATTAAGAATATAGATAAGATATCAAAGCTCCACTAACTTTTTACTGCACATGTTTGCTTCTGTTAAAGTGTTTGTAAGTTACTAAATGTCTAATGAGCATGCAACACATCCCTGCTGCATGCTCTCTGGTGCTGCTATAGGCTAACTGACCAGAGAGGGCGCTAGTGTGCAAAGCTGCATCGTATCTCTTTAAAATAAGTGTTGTGTGCCCCCACCAGGTGCGTATCCAGGAGACACAGGCGGAGCTGCCACGGGGCTCCATCCCCCGCAGTGTTGAGGTGGTGCTGAGGGCGGAGGCAGTGGAGGCGGCCCAGGCCGGGGACCACAGCGACTTCACTGGCACGCTGATCGTCGTGCCGGATGTTGCAGCGCTAGCGACCGCAGGTCTCTCCCTACCTGGTCTCACAAATCAGACTTTAGATTAACATCTAAAGTCTGCCAGACTTTACTTAGACTTAAGTAATTGGCAAACACATACTCGGCCAGCAGCAGCAGCAAACTGTGAAGGTTTCAAATCAACACCGTCTAGACCAGCGGTCCCCAACCACCGGGCCACGGACCGGCACCGGGCCGCAAAGCACTTGCTACCGGGCCGCGAATAAAAAATAGGAAATACGAAGAGCCTTAAATATGGCTTAATTGCGACCGATGACTCGCAACTAAATCGCGGAATAGACTGGACATAAGGAACACGCTCCGAGTGTCGCTGTCTCCTGTCACTCCCCTCCCCCCCTCACAATTCTCAGAGATAGGTGGAAATATACCGTATATATATATACACATTTATATATTTATCAGGCATCATGGGACATGACAGGGCAGTCAAAATGTTCTGGGTTCTAACCCACCGGTGTACTTGTCAAGGGCTGTGAGCTGGT
>OMNO01015179.1:4486-20724 GCA_900303215.1 Trachyrincus scabrus | reverse complement strand
CAGGGTAGAGACGTACCATCACTGATACCATTGGTCTGAGTCTTGTACACCTCCTCCTCTTCTTCCTCCTCCTCTACCTCCTCTGAGGGGTCAGGAGGTCGCACGTAGCGCCTGGGGTCACACACACACACACACACACACACACACACACACACACACACAATTATCTCATATCTATACCTGTGTGTTAGTTTATCTAAACTAGCGTAACGCTAGTCTCTGCAGCACCATGATGTACAGGGTGTGTGTGTGTGTGTGTGTGTGTCCTACGCTAGTCTCTGCAGCACTAGTGTGTACAGGGCCTCCTGGGTGCATTGTGACCGGGGGACAGAGAGCAGGAGGGGGTGGCCGAACAGGGAGGTGCCGTAGGAGCTGCCCCCGGAGCCGTAGTCCCGGTAATGGGAGCGCTCCCGCAGATATAGACCCAGCACCACCTCTTCCTCCTGGCTCTCCTCCTCCTGGCTCTCCTCTCCACCTCCCACACCTCGACTCAACTCATACCTGGGGGAGAGAGAGACAGAGACAGAGAGAGAGAGAGAGAGAGAGACAGAGAAAGACAGAGAGAGACGGAGAGAGAGACAGACAGAGCGAGACAGACAGAGAGAGAGACACAGAGAAAGGGGGAGAGAGAGAGATACAGACAGAGAGAGACATAGAGAGAGACAGACAGTGAGAGAGACAGAGACAGAGACCATGTGAACAACATACAGACTGTAGTGTACAAACACAGTAACAGCACAGAGTACTAAAATGTAATTAAAATACTGTTTACTAAACCCCTCTCTCTGATTGGCTACTATGATCCATCATTCTGACAGGCTAACATGCTGCCAGTGTGTTTGGTTCTGAGAAGGAAGTGACCAAACAGGAAGCAGCGGTACATACACAAAGATGTCATCTCGGTCCAGGATGCAGCTCAGGGACTCGTCGGCCTGGTAGATCTTATAGAAGCGGTGGTTGAAAACATCAGCGACCACCATCTGACACACACACACACACACATACACAGACACACACACAGACACACACACACACACACAGACACACCATCAGTCAGACATGTTGTAACCATGGTTACTCAGGGGTCCAGGTGGACTGGTGTTGTCAGAAGGACTGACCTGATTGGCCGGAACGCTGGTGAGCTGAGACAGGGCAGAACACAGGTCGGACACCCTGCCTGCCTTAGGGACGAGCAGACGGTGCTGAGGACACACACACACAAACATATTATATATACTATACACATGATTAGGGTTGCAAAATTCCGGGAATATTCAAAGTTGGAAACTTTCAATGGGAATTAACGGGAATAAACGGGAATTAACGGGAATTAACGGGAATAAACTGGGAATTTTGGGGTAATTTATACTACTGTATTTACCTTGTCAGACATAAATATAAACATTTTGTTTTGTCATAAGCACACATGCATGCAAACATTCCTAATACAAAATATAAAAATGACATTTAGGTTTCAGTTTCCTTAGGTTTCAGTTTCCTTATCGTCGGACAGCTGATAGGAAACCAAAACCTAAACCCCCCACTCATCGGTATTATACACTGAAGCAGGATGTAGACATTGTACTGATTTGTAGCATTCAAAACATTCATTCATTCATTCAAACCTTTATTTATTCTTGAATAGACAGGTTACCCTCATTTACAATGTCACTGAGACTTACAGGCATTTCAATATGCAAAAACAATTAGTAATAAATAAAGAAATCAGTTTACATTGTAAACATATAACATATTCCCAAAAGAACACTTTGCGAATGACTTATGAGGTAGGAAATACATTCAACATATTTATTAGACCACAAGGACACATACAATGTTTTTTGGGGAGAAAATAGCATAACATTTCTTTTTTCAAAATTTCCAAAATTCCCGAGCTAAACTTCCCGTGGAAAATTTCCGGAAACTTTCCGGAAATTTACCGGAAATTTTCCGCCCCTTTGCAACCCTAGTCCTATATAAACAATGCACTGTACAATATCCTTGTAAACTATATTTATTTTTTTCTCTTGTAGAGTACATTTGATGTGCCATTCAAAGTAAGAGCTGGCCAAATTGGTAAGTGCAAAACAGAGCATGTATAATTACATGTTAAATATCATGTTTGTGGCTATATTGGCTTATGTAATTGTGCAGCCTAGTCCATGCAATGTCTTATCTGTATTTGTTCAGTGTCACAAGACCATGGGATCAACATAACCTCCAATCATGGACATATCTTTGGGTGGGGATGGTAGGGATGAGTTCCTACCAATGTGAATTTATGACTAAACTGTCCCTAGTAATACTTGTAATACCTGTAATATAACTGTGCAACCTCCTTCCGGCCCTTACCAGGTGTCAATCAAACATGTCACATGTTTTGTTAGTTCCTGGTTGCTGACTCATCTAGTTGGCCACAATAACTTTCACTTCCCATACTGAACTGTACTGAATGAAGTGAAGTTTGTTTCTAAAGAAGTTACTTCTATAGACTAGCCTGTAGTTGGCTAGTTTAGATTTGGCAACAATTACATTCTTTGTGGTCCTCAAACATGGTGTTAAGTATTTGAGAATTATGCCATGGTAACCCCCGGTTCTGATTAAGAACTATTCTTCAGTCTATTTCTGAGGTCATTTTAGTTGATGATTAGTGTGGTGGCTGTTGGTTAAAAAAAATACTATTGAATTACAGAAACATCTGGATGTACCATTTCTCAATCAGAAATGGACTTGGACTTGCCTTCCTTTTTAAATGGTCAAATGACAGAGTTTAAATTTCCTTCTACTAGCTAATCCAGAGGTCAACAACAACAACAACATCTCCTGTTTAAACAAATCTTTTTTTTGCATGGACACCAAAGCAGTGGTTGCCAGGTGACATGAGCAAAGTTTTGCTGAACGTTTGCTCAACAACGCCAATCAGTGTGACATCAGTACATGTGGGGGTTCTGTGTGCTATATCTGGCTCTTAAGAGGTTTTTTTGTCTGTTGACATTGACTTGCTCAGAGAGAATGACCGGTCCACCTCCCCCTCTCTGTTTCAGAGGTCTCACTGCACTCTAGCATGGCTAATGGGTGGTACAACGTCAGCTGAGCTAATGTTTCAAATTGGCTTGCACATGTTACTGAAAAGTAAACCCAAGGTGTAATAAATATCTGTTTACCTGCAGGTTGTAAATGTACCTACAAGGCCTGGTTGTAACACATTACACTAGATAATAAAACCAGAAAGCAGTTGTGGAAACTGTAAAGAAGTTTAAAATGTTATGAAATGTATGCAAAATTTAGGCCTAATGTACCTTCATTGGTATACATTTAACTGTTTGTGTCTTTTCCACTGTTTGTCTCTCATTTTCACATGCACTCACGTGAACATGTTAAAGGGGCAAAGATGAAATTATAGAAATATATAAAGCATACTTTGTATTAATACAACTATGATGTATTTATTTCAGGGAAGCTGACCTTAAAGATCCCATGGAAAAACCTCTATAACGATGCAGTGGTAGCCACTTTGGACGGTCTGTATCTTCTAGTGGTCCCAGGAGCAAGTAAGTAAAGTTTGACAACCTATTTTCCTCTGACTAATGCTGGCTAGTCCAAATTTCCCGTCTGGGATAAATAAAGTAGTCTTATCTAGTCTTATCTAGTCATTCGGCTAATGTTACAGACAAATTATCTACTGAGGCCAATAATTCTAATAATTATAATCTAAGTAATCATTTATAAATATTGTGGGCTATTAGTTCCTTTTTTGCCAATGTTTTATCAATATTGTCTTAATTCCTTAGTTTTACTTCTTTGTTATGTTGTTTTATTCGCTAGTGTTCTAGCATTGCTGTTTTATGTGGTTGTCACTTTGATCATGAGCAATACACCCGCCGAGTGTGAAGTCAAGTGGATGAACAGATGACAGACATACATACATACATACAGAGACTTAATTATAGTTAGATATTATGTATGCAGAATTTATATAATAATAATAATAATAATAATAATGAATAGTTATTATTATTATTATTATTATTATTATACATTTGAATTATTATAATGAAGTTTATTAGTTATCATTTAGATTTGTATTGTGCTAATGAATATTCAGCCATGATAAATTTTTCTTCTTCAGTCAACGTAGTGTTAAAGGTTCTCGCCTCTGCTGTTTGTGTTTCAGCCTACTCACAGTTATTGAGATGTCCTTATAGTGGTAAGGCCTCAGGGTTTCAGGTGCTGGCTGAGGGTCTGACCAGGTCTCTATCCTTCTCTCTCTTTACCTTCCTAGTGGTTCACAATAATAAGAAAAATCAACAGAAACATCTAGCATAAATTGTGAATGTTTGTTAGACCTTCTATACCAACACTTCAAGATTCAATACCAGTCAGTAGGAGGGCTATTCTTGAATAAAACCTTTTTATTAGATACATTTTATACCATTTTCATTTTGAACATGCCACTTTCTGCTTATAGGTAGTGGTGTTTACACCTTGTTCAACCTATATTTAGTCCCTCCTTAGAAAACTAGCAGAAGAAAGGATAGTTTCTTCCTGCTGGCTTAGAATAGGATTTGAGCATGAGATGGCCCTGTGTGAGCAGGCTTTGACACCTGTGTCTAGCTTCAACAGGTCACATGACTGTATTGGTTGCCTAGCAGCCGTGTGAGCATGCTTTGACACTTGTGTCTAGATTCAACATGTCACATGACTGTATTGGTTGCCTAGCAGCCAAGCCGTAAAGGTCTGTTCATCTCTCTCATTCACAGATGTGAATAATGCAGCTCGCTCAGGGAATTGACTACTAAAAATAGTAGCGTTGTCTTCATTTGAATTCACAAAAAAAGCATAAAACATCATCTCATCAGTGAAATGTAAGGAGAAATAAATCATTTTTGTTATGATCTCATCACATGAGATGACGTGACTTTAGTGTGCCAGTGTGTGTGTTGCGGAGCAAAGCAAGGCAATGACTGTGTCTGCTTAGGCTAATTCAGTCATAATTACATTTTGTCTGATGATCTCTGGACCTTTTATCCACACCTTCACCTGGGCCTATCACACAAAACAGTAACGGTAAAGTACCATAGTTTTCCTGTGGAACATGAGCTCTTTTCTTGTGATGCCCCTGATGCTTTTCTGGTGTTTTTCAACTTTGGGCACTGGGCACGGAGCAGCTCCTCAATGAAAGAGAAAATGTAACAAAATGTCCACCAACGATGAGAAGTTGGTTTTGGCGGTATAGGGATAATATACGATGGGAAGGTGGTTTTGGTGGTGTAGGGATAATACAACGAGAAGTTGGTTTTGGCGGTGTAGGGATAATAGTTTCGTAAAAAATTAAATCATAAGAGCTTGGCTCTTGTCGAGCCCATTTTTAGTTTAGGCACAATTGTGCACGCAGCCCAAGTGGTTCGCACAAAGCACTCAGCCAAGGCGTTTTTGAAGCGCCTTTGTTGCTTGCTGCTCAGTTATTGGCCCAATATTTAAAATTTTATGCATGGTAAACTGTATTAACGTGAGGCGCATTACAAGAATGGACCTCAGCACATGCGCCCTGTACCACAGGAAAACAATGGTCGAACTGGCATGGCGAAACACGCCAAAGCATAAGCGTAGAGTGCAAACAGAAGCTGAACTTTCTTGCGACCTTGTCTTCACACAGAAGCATATTAAATCCAACACGGACTCCCTCCACGGCCATTTAAATTGATCAGCTAAAAAAAAAATGCAAATCAAAATCGCCAGGTGGAATAAATACACCCCATGCCGAAAGAAACACACTCCGCTCTGCAATGCGTTTTAGTGTTATGTCGTTCGCGACCGATCCGATTCTTTTGAACGGCTCTTTGGTATGAACGGCGAGATCCGAGTCGTAGCCTACTTGAGAGCCGTTCTTTTGATCATTGTGCCCAAATTTCACCTGCCCTAAATCCACTCCAGTCCCCTTTACGTGAACAGTGAGAACCAGCCAGTCACAAGAGGTAGACGCTATCGCGTTAGGTTCTCCTAAAGCAGAAGGATTAGGATTTGCCGGTGAATACACCATTCAAACTTGGCCTCTCCTCCCCGCTCAACGAGCGAGGGAGAGAGAGAGCGTGCAGCGGTGGTTGAGCGAGCTAGAGAGTGAATGAAGAGAGGGAGCGGTGTTAGTAAGTAGCCTACAAAGCAGTGAAGTGAAGTACACATGTGAAAAGAAATGAATCTGATCCAAATCTGAGCCTATCATATCATTATCCTAGTGATTATTTCGCAGATAAACCTTGTAACCTTCACCCCCTAAAAAAAAAAGAATGATGAGCCGTTCTTTTGAACGGCTCCCAGAAAGGAACAGAGCCATAAGATCCAGCTCCCTTAAAAGAGCCGTAATTCCCATCACTAATGCGTTTCAGCTCCACACTTGAGCTTTTGTTAGTGTTGACAGTTACGGCTGAAATACACAAAAGAAATAGACCAACCGTGCAGAAATTGGGATAAGCCGCACGACTTCTGCAGCAGACGCGCTGTGCAGCGTCCGTGTCCCATGTATTTTGGCCGTTAGACTGGAGATCGCTCTTTTTCCTTTTTGAAACATACAGTTTTAGAGCTCCTGCAATCATAATCAATCCTTGTTTTTTAAGTTTAGGAAAGCAGTGGTTGTAAGTTAGGTTTGTTAAATACACAGTATAGATAGATATTGCGAGATATCTATATGCGAGATATATGTTATTTATTGTACTTACGCTTATACCAGCAATTTACCACATCATGGTTAACACATATTTTAGACAGTAGCATATTGATGCTTATGTTCACCTTCACTACACCTGTAATATTGAAGTAAATTAATGTATATTATTATGAGATGTACAATTGTAATTATTGTATTTTCTATCTTTTACTCTGATTAATTTAAGATTTCACACAAATTGTAGTAATAAATATTGGAGCTAGGACGCCTTTTATGAATGGCGACCTTCGTATAGCTGCAGTCATTAGGCTACAAGTAAAAATAAATAATGAAATGTAATAATATATGGTACATATTATTTGTACATACTGTGGTCTTTCTATCTGTATCTGATGTGTAGACTATTTATAGACTTGTTGATCTGCACTTTTCCTCTTAAAATGTAATTAACTTGGCTTTTCTATTTCTCATGTTTAACTCTTTTCAAAGTCTCACAATCCTTCTGCCTTTCTTCGAGCAGATTGGGCTTTTTGGTTCTTCTGCGTTAATCTTCATATTTAACTTTTGAAGGGTGAAACTGGTCTTTATTAACTAACCAGAAGCTATTTGAATACATTGTTCTGCTTCTAACCCTACCTGATCAACATGCCTGATATGCTACATTCTTTGCTCATTAGTCTGGAATGACTTCAAAACAATTCCTATACATAATGATGCTCTGGTAATGTCACATGGTTTGCTGTTTGGGCTGGTTGGTATTTAATTGGCCTAACCAACTACTTTAACCCTGAATTGTGTGCAACTGAAGCCATTCAGACAAAAGTGAACATGGCTAATCAGGCTGGCTGCTCAGGCTACTCGGAATCCTGGGACGGCGATCATTTTATTCTTCCTTTTTAAAATAAAAGCGTGCGATGGAGCTCGGTCCGCCATTTCAGTCTCAGACCTAATCTCTTATTCTATTAAGCTCTTGTTTCCAAACCACTACAGGCTGCCATGTTGAAACCAGTATTCACTAATGTAGTGGGGTTTTTTTAGCCGTCAGGTATGACGCGGCCAAAGAGGAGCGCTACATGCAGGAGGCGAAGCAGAAGGAGCTGCAGCGCATTGAGGAGGCTCTGCAGATGGCTGCACGCAGAGGTAAGGGTGGACCGATGCTAAACCCTCCCACAGGCCCAGTCAGCTCCCCTCCATTGACACGAGAAACCATACTGTGCCGAAACCACCAAAAAAGTCAGCTATTTCTTATAGGAATTCTCTGGTGCACACATTTTAGTTTTTTTGTTTTCCCCCCTGTATTGTTTGTGTGCTGTGTGTGCAAGTTAACACCTGAAGCGCTGGTGTAGGCCCTATGCTTCTGCTTTTGTCAAATAACAGAATCCCGTCCTTTCGATTAATGCCTTTCTATATTCCTGCTTCTGCTTTTTTTTTACTGCCATTGACTTTCGTTGTACACTAATCATTTTTACGGTTTTCATACATTCAGTGTGAGCCTGAATGTCAGTGAACAGCGTTTTGTGACAGAATGTTTACGCTCCTTAAAATGGCAGGATGACAGTTTGAAACATGGTAATATTTAGTTATGGTGATAAGTTATACGGAAATGGTCCTTAAACACTAAACACTCCCAATATCATCACCTGTCTATTGCAGGTTCATAAGGTCAATACAAAATTTAAAAAATACCAAAGTGGTGACGCCTCAATTTGGATGATGCATTTTCCACTGGTTATAATTTTGATCTGTTTCATACGGAGCTCTGGAAATTAGAACGGCTCTGTGCTGTCTCAATATTTAAACTTGTGACTGAGGCCAGTAGCAGACGGGTACAGTGACGACAGCACAGCCCAGACTGTGGACGTCCAAAGCTCACATGCCCGGCTCAGTAGATAATGATAACCAGCTGGCTGCAAACCAACCGTCACTCAGCCATTCAGTCACTCAACCATTCATTCAGTATTTCAGTCTTTCAGTCCCTCAGTCATTCACAAATTCATCTGAAACAGTCAGTTAGAGCCAGTTGGTTTTATCTCAGTTTCCTAACTGGCGCTGTAATCACCAAGGAGAAAGCAGGCTACTGCTACATCCATGTTAGCATTGTTTGCCTCTGTCCCCATGGTGAACAACCAGGAGGCTTAGTCGACTAGAGGCAGAATTTAGCAACACATGAGTCATTCCTTGGGGAAAGTGTGTTTACAGAGATCTCAGGAATCGACTTTGCTTTGTGTTATCCACCTCTGGTAAACAGCTAAAGCTTCCTACCCACTAGGTGACTTTTAAAGTCGGGGCAGTACTTCGGCAGTACACACTACACGACTGGTCTTGACCATCAGTCTTGCCTTGCCGTCGGGTCGGTGGTCCACACTAGGCGACTGGGAACATGCGGGGGTACACGCATGAAGACTGTACTATCCTGCGCTTATCTGCGCCTTCTCTGAAAACTCGCTAAATCTCGCGGGAACACAACTCACGTAGACAGGAAACAGAAGACAGAGACTACGACTAGATTTGTAGAACTTGTAGAAATTGGACAAACTGTAGCAGTTGTTGTAAACAGTGAATGCACTCCCAGTTCATTCCACTTTTCTTCCTCTTGACCTCACATCCCATTGGCCGTTCTTGATCTCAAACCCCATTGGTCATTCTTGATCTCAAATCTCATTGGCTGTTGCCAGCGTAATTGCCGATCTCAGTCTCAGTGCCCCCCACACTACGCGAGTCAGGCCGATAGTATCAAACCGGTTTGAAAAATATCTTTGCCCTCCAGACTCTACAGGGGCGTGTCTTGAGACCCCCCCACACTACACGACAATCAGAGCCGACTTCAGCCCCGATCGCCCCTCCTTTCCCCCCTCTCCCCGACTGAGTCGGCTGAGTCAGTCGGCCCTAGAATCGGCGGGTTTGTTGCCTAGTAGGTAGGTAAATTTGCCGCTTTTCAACCTTATCTCTATCTATCCGCATTAGGGATATAGTTTGAAAAACGTCTGCAGTTGTTACCAATGCTCTCTGGGGCACAGCTCAGTGCAGATGCAAAATCTTACTTCAACTCCATCATTTGATTTCATATACTACCCACACTGAAATGGTACAAAGCTGGTTGAAAAGCGGCGAATTTCCCCCTTAAGAGCGATGAAGCCCCATAGAGGGACATCAGGGTAGATTAGATCCAGTAGGTGTATTTTGATTAGATAGATGTTGATATTGGAAACATGTGCTCCAGTAGGTGTATTTTGGACATTGTCAATTTCTGGTCAAGTTGTAAAAAATATTCCAAAAGTTATTTCAAATGACAAATGGTTAAAAGTGAAGTATGAAAGATGTGGACTGAGGTTAATAGTAACTGGGTAGCACTAGATATTGGCATTATCTCCAGTGAACTAAATTCAAGGTGAACTATCAGATTTGTGTGTGTGTGTGATGGGCCTGATGGATAGCTTCATGTGTGTATTTAATGGTGTCTCTACTGTTTACCTTGTGCTGACATTGGCGGGCCGCTAGCCTCTCAGACAGGAGACTTCCTCTTCAATCTGGAGAGTGTTGTGTACAAGGAGCCCCCGAATGGTAGGTCCTGTCTGTTCTCAACTCTCACTGGCAGGACATTAAACTGTAGTGCGATCAGACACACGATCACTCATTCTTATAATAACATGTACTCTTGCACTACACACACAGAACACCCATGGATGATATCCGCAGTCAATGTTATACAATAAAGGTTTTTTTCCAGCCTTGTCATGTGGTCTTCAGCTATGTGCTCAGGATTACTACACGGTGTGCATATTATGGAAACTCAGTTGGTTTGATTTCTTATGTTCTGGAACATTTTTTTTTCTGACAAACTGTAATTTTGTGAAGTCTCTCCAGCGTTCATACATTGCTGAGTGTATGAACCCTGTGCACGCAGCATGTTCTATGTTTTCTGGTTTCGGTGCTGGGCTTACCTGTCCACTAACACCTGTCTCTATCCCTAACGCTGCGCTAGTCGCTAAAGGACACAAAAAGCCTAAAAAGCCTAAAAAAGGCTTCAGGAAGTTGAAATTTCACGAGAACAAACAAGGTAGGTGCTGGTAAATGTTTTCAGTTGTTTCATTGGATGCGTTGTGCATCAAATCTGGTTTTCACTGGGGTCAGTGGTTCTTTCATTCATGAATATTTTGAATAGAGAGACCGTGGATATGAAATAATACTATATATATAATACTTATGTATACATTTGAATTAATGAGATAAAGATTTCATGCATCTACTCTAGCAACCAGGCACATCAAAAACCTATGCACCATTGTATCTCCATCTGTAAAAGGGTCAGTTAAATATGTTACTTAAAAGAAATGTGAATGTGAATTTTTGTGGTGCAATAATTACAGAAAAGCCCCAAGATGAGAAAAAGGACACATTTGCGGAGAAGCTGGCCACCCAAGTCATTAAGAATATCCAAGTGAAGATAACCAGCATCCACATCAGATATGAAGATGATGTAAGATTTAACCAGCATGCCTTCATTCCCAGTCAGTTGGCTCATCTCCAAGATACCAGCCTTTGGGTTTTAAATTATTATTTAGAACTTTCAGTGGAGTGTCTGCTGTGGATGTGCTTAGGATGTCATTTTCAGTAGAAGACGGGTTCTGTGTGGGTTCTGTTACAGCTGTCGGACCCCAAGTGCCCTCTCTCCTTGGGAGTAACACTGGCAGAGCTCAGCCTACAGGTGGGACAAGCGCACACACACACACACACACACACACACACACACACACACACACACCATTAACATGTTATTTTCTGAAAACATTCACCTTTAGAAGCCTGATATGATTCAGTTATTTAACCACTGACTGTTTCTGTTGGCAGACAGCAGATGAAAACTGGAAGACTTGTATACTGAACGAGGCAGCCAAGATTATCTACAAGGTAGGCCTAAATGTTGTGATTCATGAAAGCATCTCCATTGTACGTCATCTGTATGTACAACAAATGCAGCCACATGCATTTTCAATTTATTAAAAGCAGGTGTTGCCTGGCAACCAAATCATTGATTATGGAGACTAATAGGAACATAGCCTATTTAGTTTTGACTAAACTTGGTAGTGTATGCAATGGTAAATTTTCACCTGGGTTGATTAGGATGAAGTAACAGCATGCAAGGTGAATTACTGTGATTTTTTAGCAATTTAGATCAATATTATATATATTGGAAACATGTGCTCCAGTAGGTGTATTTTGATAAGATAGACATATTGGAAACATGTGCTCCAGTAGGTGTATTTTGATTAGATCGACATATTGGAAACATGTGCTCCAGTAGGTGTATTTTGACAGATAGACATATTGGAAACATGTGCTCCAGTAGGTGTATTTTGGAAGTTGTAAAAAATATTCCAAAAGTTATTTCAAATGACAAATGGTTAAAAGTGAAGTATGCAAGATGTGGACTGAGGTTAATAGTAACTGGTTAGCACTAGATATTGGCATTATCTCCATGGTGTTGTATAGTCTGATGGCTGCAGGAACAAAGGAACGCTCTCTATGTGAATGTGTATGTGTATGTGTGTGTGTGTGTGTGTGTGTGTGTGTGTGTGTGTATACACACCTGGGCGTATTACTTCTGAATGGTTCTCACCAGACTTAAGCTGAGGCTAGCCCTCCATTATTAACCTGATCAAAACAAATCGGGTCGTAATGGTCGGCATTATTAACCTGATCAAAACAAATAGGGTCGTAATGGTCGGCATCATTAATCTGATCAAAACAAATAGGGTCGTAATGGTCGGCATTAGGCTTTGTCTCCGATAAAAACAAATAGGGTTGTAATGGTCGGCATTAGGCTTGGCCCCCGATAATCGCTGCTTGCAGCTTTAATTAATTTGTTTGTTGTTATTGTCTTTGTCCTGAATAGTCTTCATTGTCTTTAAAAGCCAAACCAGGCCTGACCTTATTCCAATAGTTTGACTGTGTTCTTCTCTTCTCAGCTGGGATGTCTGGAGTGCCTGTGTGCCTACTGGATTGTCAACAGCCCCATCTTCTACAGAGAGTCCTGGGAAGTGATTGTGGTATGGCATGATTCAATTTTGTTTTTAACAAATTGCTCTTGTGTCTGTGTCTACAAACACATTACACATTATGAGTGTTGCTGATTATGAGATTGGTGTGGAGAATAATGGATAAAAAATGGGATCAGTGTTGTAATTAACAGTGAATATTATATGTAGTGACCATGGAAGGGTGCCTGGTCTGTGGCACTACGCTTTTCATATCCTGCCACACTCCAGAAACAATGATTGGATATGGCATGACCATTTCTAAACATCAACAAGTTTCATTATAACAGTGTACTTTTAGTTTGGGGTAAACTGTAGTTGTTTCCCTAACGTACTGCTATCATGCTTCCATGCTACTACATTGTTTCCAACACTTGGAGTGAGCACATCTCTGAGTTAAAAAAACTGTGAACCCCCTCCCCCAATTTGATTGGCCAACAATAACTTAGTTTTCTGCCGAAGGAGATACTCAGAAAAGCATGAAAGATTGCATGAAAGAGTGAAATGCAGGGTTTTCCTGCTGCGTTTAGTTGCCACGGTGACAGGCCAGAGACTTGCAGGAAGTATGCATGAAACACCCCTCACATTCCACCTGCTCTAACCACGTGGAGCAGGTGGCCCATTTGATCTATATGTGATAGGGGTGTGTTGTTGCAGCGCAGTTCATCAGCACATACAATAATACATGAATAATACATTGGACTTTGAGTGCTCTTTATTAAGGATCAAAGTCTCTTTACTAAGAAAAAAAGATATATACAGTAAATAAAAATGATATTTATATATTAGTGGTGTAACGGTACACAAAAGTCATGGTTCAGTACGAACCTCAGTTTTGAAGTCGCGGTTCGGGAAGGACATGCAAATCATAATATTTCTCCATTTATTTCTCCAAGTTATTCACTTGTAATCAGTGGCTGATTGGCAATCATTTCCTGAACAAAGGACACAAAGGCACATATCTTTCTTAAATAAAAACATATCTAGGTCTAGGTATTATTAAAAAAATGTATACTTGAAATGTAATGTCTTCAAATGGTACAACCCATACCGATTAGAGAAAGACGATTTTTCCTTGGACTCTTGGAAAAAAATCGAGCCGTGCTTAACCATGGATCCAGGAGCTCGTCGACCCAAGGCATCGGATACTTGTCGAACTTTGACACACTATTCACCTTGCAATAGTCAACACAGAAGCCAATAGACCCATCGGACTTGCGGACAAGCACGATGGGGCTTGACCAACCACTGTGCGACCCTTCTATTACCCCCATTTCCAGCATGGCCTTTAATTCATCCTTCACAATTAGGCGTTTATGTTCAGGTAATCTATACAGCCACTACCTAACAGTCACGCCGGGGGACGTCTCGACAGATGAGAGAAGACTTCAGCAAAACGGTGCTGCAACTCGGCGACCTCGGCTGCCTGACGAGGAGAAAGGTGTCTGTCACAGGGGACCGGGGTGGATTGGTTCAATTTTAGGACCTTCGGTCCCAGCTCACCCTCCTGAATTACTGACGTCGCCAGCGCAACCGGGCACACCTCATTCCATAGTTTTTGAGATTGAGGTAATACATCTGTGCTGCCCCCCCTCGGTCAGAATGCGCAACTTCATAGTCGACGTCCCCAACCCGCCGTGTAACCACAAAAGGGCCTTGCCACTTAGAGAGTAACTTTGAGCTGGACGTAGGAAACAATACAAGCACTTTATCTCCCGGTGCAAATTGTCTCAGCTGAGTACCTCTGTTGTACAGCCGCTGCTGATGTTCCTGGGCCTGGAGAAAATTCTCTCGTGAAATCTGTCCCAGTGCATGGAGTTTTGCTCGCAGGTCTATGACGTATTGAGTCTCGTTTTTGCTGGCGCTTGGACCTTCCTCCCAGTTTCCTTTAATTAGGTCCAAGACACCCCTAGGCCTCCTACCGAACAGTAACTCAAATGGAGAAAACCCCGTGGAGGCCTGAGGAACCTCCCGAACTGCAAACAACAGAGGGTTGAGCCATTTATCCCAATTGCGACTATCTTCATGCACAAACTTGCGCAGCATTAAACCGCTCCACCAGACCGTCTGTCTGGGGATGGTACACGCTGGTACGAATTGATTTAACCCCAAGTAACCCATAAAGTTCGCGGAGTGTACGTGACAAACAATCTGCCCTGATCAGTCAGAATCTCTAGGGATTCCGACTCGGGAGATAAGATGAAATAGTGCCTGCGCTACACTCTTCGCCGAGATAGTGCGTAGTGGAACTGCCTCGAGATAACGGGTTGCATCAACAATGACTAATACAAATCGGTATTCCCGTGCGCTGTGGTCTAATGGCCTGACGAGATCCATACCAATTCTCTCGAAGGGGGTCTCGATTAATGGAAGGGTGTGCAATTGCCCTCTTGGGGTGGCCGGAGCATACTGTATGTCTGCTGTTGGAACTGGGGCTGGGTCCGGCACCTGTCCACGGGCCCCCGGTGAGGGGCGGGCATGGGCTGGAAGGGCAGTCAGGGCCCCCGCCCCCCGATGATCCTTAGGCCCCAGAGCCAGGTGGTCGTCGGCCAAGGTGACACCCACGTTGAGGGTGGCAGGCCGGTGGCACATGGCCCACTTTGCGGTGGAGTGTGGCAGGCCCTGGAGGAAACGCTCCACCATGACCTGTTCGACCACCTCCTGGCTGGACCTCTCCTCCGGGCGAAGCCACCGGCCTGCTGCATCCAGCACCCGCTGGGCGCAGGCCATTTGCAGCTCCCGCTGCCGACGCCAATGGTCCTCTGGGGTGAGGTCGAGGAGGGCCCGCCAGATATCTGAATAGGCCGTGAGGGAGGTGGCGGGAAGGCCGTGCGCGGTGGTGAGGGCCTCCCCGGACAGCAGGGGGAGCAGCCGGACCCCCCACTGAATCGGAGGCCACCCGCACACCTCGGTGGTGCCCTCAAATACATAAAGGAATGCCTCCATGTTGTCCCCTGGTGTCATTCTTGGCAATGCAATGTTCAGGACCCTCGTCTCGACACCGGGGTCCTGCTCGGTCTTGTCCCGAGGCGCGGCGAGGGTGGAGCGGCGGAGAAGCTCATGTGTCACCGCCCGCTCCTCAGTGTTCAGCCATCTCAGCGACAGCCATCTCCCACAGAGCCTGACTCTGCTGCTGCGCCATCTCTCTGCCAGCCACAGGACATGGCCGAGTGGTGATTCTCTCCCTTCCATGACGTCCCTGCAACTGTAGGAGATTCAACTCCGTTAGGGAATACGTCAGGAAGGAGAGACCAATGTCTTTATTGCCTCTACAATAGGGGACACCAAGTGCCAACACCAGAACCGAACTCTTATTACAATACAAGCGCAGATAACACTCCACATATATATTGAATTAAAAATATAGCAAAGTGACAACTTATACTACTTAAATTGAACCATTATTGACCAGAGCTGCCTTGGTCAAATTCAAAGGTTTCAATAACAATATTGCCAAAGCATCAAAGTACAATTTGTCCAAATATTTGGACAGTACACAATAATATGAACATTAACACAACATTGATATTGATGTATTAATT
>OMNO01015178.1:0-10002 GCA_900303215.1 Trachyrincus scabrus | reverse complement strand
TCCCATGTGAAGAATAAAATATACAAACATTTCAAAACATATATTCTGCTATTTGGATTTTATAGAGCCAATAGCTAGCACAACACACCTCAAATCCATCACTTATAGTTAGTTATCAACCTTTACCAGAAAAAGGATATTTAATGGTGATCTATCTATAAATGTACTGTACTAAATCATAAAATGACCATGATATGTCATCAGAGATTAAGGAAACAAGTCGAAATACTGGCTTCTCCAACAACAATGCTACAGCCAGTATGTTCTCCTTGTCGATGCTGGGCCAGAATGTCTGTTTTTGTTTTGGTCTGTGTGTTTACTATTCTCCGAGTACCCCGGGTTGCCAGATATGAAAGAAATTGGCACACAAACACGGCGTGCTGCAGCCATGGAAGCAAGTAAACAAACTGGCTCAACTGAGATTGTAAATTCGAAAAAGCTTAATCCTGCGCTCGTCTCATATAATGTTGCGCTCGGCTGGTCTTGCGCTCGTGTTCGTTCTGTGTCCTCAACCTGGCAACATGCGTGAGCTTCGAGTCTGAGGAGGAGGGGGGGGCGGAGACAAATCTCTCCAATTTGGACTGCAGTACCCATTTTAAACACTTGGTGTCACTGTTACATACAGCACCTTTAAAGAGAGACTTAATAGAACACGTGTATGTGATTTGAACTAACAGGGAGCTTCAGTGGCAGCGTTGCAAGCCACTGACTGTCGTGACCTTTCCTCTTCTGTGCCACTTCCTCCGGCAGGTCTTCGGGAACCTGTCCTCTGTAGAAGGACACCTAGAGTAGAAGCAGAACACATCCTCAACGTCTCTCCCAGTGATTCGCTGGGGTGAAGTGGTGCTCACTATTGTCTTTTTGATAGTTAACGCTATATTATATAGCTCAATATAATCAAGTATATAGTAATAGCAATATAGGCATCAAAAAAATACCACATTCACATGGGCTGTCCTGTGTGCTTTATGTATGTACTCCTCAAATATGTATATGGATATAATAAAATATAATTTAAAAAGCATATGTACGGTTTCTATTGCCAAAGCTCAGCTCGAATATTGTATTATATTAAAATATACTCAAATACACCATATTACGGGTGGTGTATATGCTTATATAGTATGAACCAGTTCATCAATATGTACTGAGGAACCACAAGTCGCCAGTTGACTATTATGAAGAAGCCATCACTGGTCCCCAATCTAATGTTCTCCATTCTCCAGCGCTTCTACTCTTACTTGTCCTCGGACAGGCCGCTCGCGACCATGAACAGGAGAGACGTAGACTTCCTTCAGGTTCTTCAGACTGGAGTAGAACACAAAAGAAAGTCTTCCGGCCACACAGTCGGGTCTGTCTACAAAACAAACAAAAAAACCGCATCATCATCATCATCATCACCATCAACAACAACAACTCAAACGGGATCTTATCGCGTATGGACTTCCTTTAGAATCCATGCCGTGATTGCGCGACGGCAAACACATGGTCTCGAGGAGTCGCCTCAGCATGTTGACACGAGATTAAAAAGAAAGAAAGGACGGCGAAAGGACTTCAAACCGGCACTGATATCGAGGCCCCTCTCGAAGCCCGCGAAGAACTGCTCCCCCTCCAGCAGGTCACACAGGTCCGAGGGCTGGGGACCGTCGTATTGACCCGACAAGGACAGCACTCTGCTGTCCACCTAGTCGAAAACAACACGGTGACTCAACACCTTTTTTGTGTTTTTTTCATTTTACGGTGCCGTGACAGAGTCACGGGATCTGTTTAACTGTAATGCAGTTCAACAAGTACATGATAATACATATTTGTGTATGAAAAAAGTGCGGCTTCTAGATGATCCGGAGGGGTTTTTTACACCGCCATAGCCAATGATATTTTAACGTTAACGAAAATTGCATATTTGAACACTACACAAGCCCTAATAAAAATACCATTACTATATTACTATATACCGTCATCCTGTGAAAGATAGAACATGATATTTTATCCATATCAATAGATGATATGGCTAAAATATCATACTATACTGTTCTGATTACCTTGTTGGTAGGTAAACACTGGAGCAGAACCTGCGTGGGATCCGACTTTCTTTGGAGAACCAGGAACTGCACTGTGAACTGTTTTAGCCTCTGGTAGACCTTCCGGACCACCCCACTCACACAGCGCTGAGTGGTGTACCACAGCCAGTACCTGGCACAACAGCAACAAATACACACTTGGAAACCTACGCCTTGTAGCCCAACCCGGGTTCGATTCCGACCTGTGCTCCTATGTTACATGTTGCTTCCCCCTCTCTTTCAGTCCACTTTCTCGTGTATATAAAATAAACTCAAAGTATTATGGAATATTATGGAGTATTATGACTCATAATTAAATATCACCTTACCAGGAGAAATGTGTGATGTAGAAAATGGCGTAAAGGTGTGTAACACTGAGAGAAACTTGCGACGTGACGTCGGTCCAGTGTTGGGCATTAGGGTCTCCGTGCAGTAGATGGAGGCAGGTCATATCCACTGTATGGCCTGCAGACGCAAAATACATGTTGACTTGTTATTTATTAACTGTATCGGGTAGCATGCCAATATGATTGTAGATATCAAATGTATAGGATTAGAAATACATTGTCAGTATTGAAATGGTTAAACTATTACTCTATGAATATAATCTATATTTGACATCTTGTTTAAATCATCATAATTTTATGGAAAACCTTCTAAGCTTATGAAACTGAATGTACCCTATTCCACCACTACGGGGCGCCAGAAACAGATAAACAGAGAAGTCTATAAAGAGGGTAGCTGGCAGAGAGAGAAAGCTTACATTAACTCTCCTCCCTGCTTTGTTGAAATAAATGTCATTGTCAGTTGCTGGCACTGATGCAGAGAGAAGGTTTATACGGGTATAATTAGGCATGTGACATAACAGATCAATGCATACAGCTACAGTAGTTTTGAATACATTACTGATGGCGGTTCTTAATAAATGTCTGTGCTTCATTTCCATTAACCTTTCCACAGACCTCTGTACAGATTAGCATAGTATTCATCTTATCTATGTTGAGTTGCAGGAGGTTCTTACACAACATGATCATCATCAATTACATGTATTGTAATTACACTTGCCTGAACACCAAACAGAAATATAGAATATTAATATTTGTATTCCTCACTGAATTCAGTTTCTAGAACAAAACTGGCTTGAAAAAAGAGGAAAATAACTTGGTTTAGGTACTAGGGAGAGTATTAAGTGTGCTAAGAGTAAGAGTATTAAACGCTAGCTCATGGTCAGTGCTGTGACATTTTTTTACATTGAGAACATCCAGCGACTTACTACTTTGACTTAGTATGCAACTACACATGACCACATGTTTTAGTAATACAGGAACTATCAGCAGACAACAACAACAACACACACACACACACTTGGAGGACTTTCAGTGCATTTTCCATAGTCTTCTGGCAGTTCCCTGACCATCTGGAGTTGAGATTATGTTGGGGACCTTAGCGGATGGCCCTTTACATGGAGTCTTTTCTCCCCTGGATATTGTTTGCTCTGCAGCTTGCACACATCTCCTGAACCACCTCCAGGGGAACCTCCTGCAGTGTTATTGTGTAATCATGTGTATTGATGGCCATTATCAACCATTTACATTACCATTTAGCCATTCAACAGTCATTTCACCCAAAGAAACTGGCAGTGAATTTTAGACACGTGTCATTAAGGATCAGGAAGGGGTTAGACCTTTAGCTCAACAATGTTATGGTAAGACAGAACAAGGAGCGTGTATGGAATACAGCCAGGCCTTCTGATCCATGATATCGACATAGGACGTTTGTTTTATTGTAATGAGAATCATTTTCCGGCTCCCTCCATGGCCGCCGTCAATTCCTAATGACAGGAATTGTGTTTGGCTTTGCTTAATGAATTATCGGTGGCATTTTATGACATGTTTTTCACGGCAACAAGAGAGTCATTAATCTTGTGCAAGTGCCTGTGAACATGGGGACATTTATTCTTCATTGTTTTAACAAGGGTTGCTGGCCCTTTATAAGGGATATACAGGTCTAGTGTATGACCATGCATATAGATGGGGTCTTATGCTAAATCTCTAATGGGTTTCATGGCAGTATACATTCAGTCAGTGGTGGAATATTCTAACCATCAGGCATTAAAGTGTGGTTTATGTGGTTGTAATTCATTATAACCACAGAGAGGAACTCCCGGTGACAAGAATGAAACGTGTGGTCTCTAGGGTGAGTGATCACCCTTGAGATGCAGGGAAATATATTCAAAATGAAGGAATGTATGCCGCAACACCTCTGATTGCAATGAAGCGTTGCCATAGAGACAGCCATAGAGACAGCAATAGAGACAGCCACAGCGACAAGTCCAGACCGCCATCAACAGAATCATTAAAAAAACGTGTGAAGAGCCATCTCATTGCCGACAGTAATACCATTACTGTCGGCTTTTCCTATAAATGGACACCTATGACACCTATGAAAGTGGCCAATGACTAGACAGTCGGAACAAAGCACATTTATGAACCTGGTGAATCTCATTATCATTCTCAATCATTTCACGAGCAATTATGTATGCTTCAGATATTGCTTGTCATTCTTACTAAATCAGCCAATGCCGACGGCTATTCCAAATGACAGGGGTAATACTGAGTGTATTCTATGTGTCATGGCTCCCAGCACTCCCAGACCTGACTACTAGCAGGGCTCACGGTGTGTGTATGTACTGAAGGAAAACCGGACCAACAGCTCATGAATGCATTTCCTCGGTTCGATCTCTTAACATGTAAACAATCAATCTATGGAACGTTGTTTGCCGTGTTTTCAATTGCAACCATCAGTCATATTTGGTGCATCAAAGAAGTGGTTAGCATCAGGCTAGCTACCTGTGACTCCAGACGGCAGTGGGATCTGGACTTTGACGGGCTGCAGGAAATTCAGACTGGGGGTCTGGGAGAGGCAGAGAAGAGGACTGGCACTGGCCTGGGGGTCACCGCTAAGTGCCTGAATCTCAGACAGCGACACCTGCAACACCTCCAGGGTATAAAACACAACACCCGTTATGAACATCTAACAACTTGTGTTTCTTTAACCTTCGATGTCCTGCTGTGCCGTCTCTCCGGTGCGTATTTACCTCTAAAGTAATGGACCGTGTCTGCAGCGTGGAATTGGGTGGGATGTGGAGCTTGATCCCTGGGTCTGACCTGGACACCAACAGCGCCCCCTCTGGTGTGACGGAGCAGCTGTCTCGCTCCAGCCGAGCCACTACCACGAACCAGGAGAAGTGACCCACAGAGGAGCAGGCCAGCTGCAGGGAGACAAGGAGGAGGACCAGACATGTAGAGCCTTTCCCTTGGGAGTGTATTTTAAGCAACAACAACATCTCTCTATTTGTACTTTTTACTCGAAAAGTATGTTTAATGTAAGTTTAAGTTAAGTACACAGTGCAAAGTTTCCACAGCTTTGACAAAGGCACATTTTTCCTAAACTTTTTCACGGCACCTTCACGACCCACTTTGTTTGTTTATACGCTAACGTGCATTTGTTTCGTGCTTAAGAACCCAGCATAAACTAAATAAATACAGAATACACAACACAAGAAAAACGAATATTTAATTCCACATAATGACGCCAAGACAATCCTACATGGATTCTCTCGCAGAGACAAAGACAATGGAATCGTATGAACGTTTTCCAAAACCTTTGTCCCCGTCACGAAACCTTCCAACCTCACTTCTGACATTTCCCAAAATTCAAATATTTGCCATGGGACCCTGGATGAAACAGAGACAGAGTAGTATAAAACAGTGGCTGACACTAAAGTTTACGGTCTCTTGTGGTGGCTTTACCCGGACTGGAGCGCCCCCGGGGTGGCAGCTGTTACTGGGGCTTCCTCTCCTGACCTCGGTGGGCAGCGTGCTCCAGTGCTGGCCATCGAACCTTCGCACCACCACCTCTCGTCTCTTCTTCCGATGGTACGGCACACACACCTCCACAGGCTGGGAGAGGGAGGATTAGCAAGACGAGTGGGAAATGACAGGTTCATAAAGTGTTGATTGTTCCTGGTTATGCAGAATAGTCCAGAAAGACATTACAGATTCAGTCATTAATAAATACAAGTCATAAGTGAGACAGAAATGCCGAAAAGTAACTTCCAGCATGGTTTTAATAACATTGAGGTTGATGTATCCACTTCTTACCTTTAGAAATGTAATTCCGTGGGGTCTGAGTTCCAGCGGATAGCTGAGTAGGATGTCATGCTCTTCTAGCCACACCCACTTCCTGTTGGCCTTCTGTTCAAGCCACTTGAGTCTTGTGGTGGTTGACAGGCACCCTGGGGGGAAAAGCAGCTCTGCCCCCCCTGGCAGAAACACATGACACCCAGTTGGTGTCACACTGAAGCTGAGGAGCAGAATTTATTGAAAATATTCGATTGATTACTTGGTTTGTAAATAATAAAAAAAAGAAAAAAAGTATTGCACTTTTTAAAAAAGAGAAAGCTAAAACCTGTGTTGACTGAACCCCAGGTGCAATTCTGGAATGTTCTTTTCCGCTCGGACTGGAAGAAAAGATGGTGGTTATGCACAGGAGGGCATATCAACAATTCTAAAACAAATCAAGCGATTTGCGACAATTAAGGTGCCAATTAGAACAGCTGTTCCTCTCCGCTCACCTGCGACGGGAGGAAGGGGCGGAGGGGTCGGAGGTCGTCCCAGCGGGTTGTTGCGCGTGTCCATTCTCAACAGAGGTAGCGTGTGCAGACAGGCGGGGATGAGCCGCAGCTCGTTGCTGTGGATGACCAGCTCGGTGAGGCAGTGCAGGGAGCCTGTGGATGGAGAGCCACAGCACTTCTTAAAGACACTTCATCCTCTCACACTACAACCTGGAAACTTGTTCTAGGAGTCCTGTACATCGTTTCTCTCATTGGGGATGAGATTTAGAAATAACATTTTGCGTTACCAATTCTACTACTCATGTTTGATATATATTTGCATATTCATATTTTACGTGCATCTCTTTTTAATAGTTACTACTGCTCTACTTACCCAAATGTCCCATCTGGGATTCATGAGTAATAGCTATATCATATCTTATTAACACAGTAGATATTAATTATAATGCGTTTTATAAGCCAGTATCCAAATTTTTACATAATCTTATACATTTCCATATTTATATAACATGCATAGAGGATTAGAAGGTTGCTTGCATAGTACATTACGTGCCATTGAAATACACCAATGAGTTCATCTCACACTGCACATGTCCCATGATGTGCAGCTCTACAGTGCACAACCTTGGGATCGACCCCTCATTGTGGAGCTGTGGCACTGTGACGGAGCCTTACACTCACCCTCGCACCCTTACCCATGGTCTCTGGCAGCTGCCTCAGCTGGTTGTGGGAGAGCTCCAGCGTGACCAGCTCACCCAGGTCACCGATTTCATCGGGCAGGCTGGGGAGAAGGTTGTGCGAGACGTCCAGCGTCTGCAGCGCCCGGAGCTGGCCCAGGCTCGGGGGGAGGGAGAGCAGCCGGTTGCCCAGGAGGGAGAGGTAGCGGAGGGAGGATAGTCGCGAGAGGTCGGGCGGCAGAGAGGAGAGGTGGTTGTGGCCCAGCAGCAGAGAGGAGAGCAGAGGCAGGGCGAGGAGGCAGGGCGGCAGGTGGGACACCTGGTTGAAGGAGAGGTCTAGGTGCACGAGACGAGAGAGAGAGGAGAAGGAGGCGGGCAAACCGGTGAGGAGGCCAGGCAGGGGAACCCCCTCTGAGTCGTGGAAACAGTGCCCTGCAGAGGAAGAAACGGAAGAAGAGGAGAAAGGTAAGACATTGTAATGAGATGTCGAGTACAACCGTTTCACTATAGTTCACTCACAGATCTATAGAATGGCATCTCTAAAGGAGATATTATTAAGCATAACGACGACTAATTAACTGTGATTAAGACTGTAATAGCAAAGGGATACTGTGGTACTAATAGTGGCATTGGGTGTTGGTGCAATAGGCTATGAGGGAATGACACAGAATCTCAAATTGTCAAATGTAGTACTCGGAGTTATCAGATTATCTTTAAAAGTAACAACTTGAGACCTGCTTTGAGTTGGGGGAGTGGGGTACCTCGAATAGCCAGCGAACGCAGCTGTGGAAGATGGGGTAGGACGCTCAGTGCTTCTTCCAGGCCTTGCTTGTCCTCTGAACCCAACCTCAGGTACTGCAGCTCCTTGAGCTGCCCTGGAACGAAGCTCCACAGGACAGGCAGTGCAGCCGCTCCTGTCCGGTAAACGTCCAGAGTCAACCTGGTATCAGTGAGCACGGATAAGAGCTCTGTATTTGGGGGCAGCGGGGGAGAGAGAGGCAAGACGATGGAGGAGGAGGATGAGGAAGAGAAGGAAGGAAACGTCGGAGTATTGCTGGAGGCAGAGGGCAACGTGTCAGTGATGCTTAGGGACCCTGACAACGACGGAGCCTCCACGGCCGTCGTATCCTCATCTCTTTCGGAGTGGTCGGCTGAAAACTCAGCCTTTCCTTCAACCTGTTCACCGCTTGTATTGAGCAGTCCTGTGGCACCGTCCTCTGGGTGGGCTATACTAGGACAGACACTCTTTTCTGGGTTCCCTTGATTCTGCCCTGGAGATGTACTCCGATGTCTACACGACATTGTGTGGGCATAAAAGGGTCCGTTTCTCTGTTTTAAGATGTTGTCATGTTCACAACTTCACTCTCAGGCTTCCCTTGGTCCAGTCCATACAGCTGCTTTGTTTCCGCTCTCAAAAGAGTCCCGTCTTTGCCTCGTCTCTGCATGCAAACTAGACATTAGTCTAGTGTTAAAACCACCAAGAATTTTACTACTGTCATAATTAAATTAAATTAAATGTGAACTCATTGTGGACACATCGACTGTCAAATGATGGACTAGGTTAACCCGTTCGTGTACAGCCTTTACTGTTTTGTTCTCAAAGTAACACTAGCGAAATTCAAAGTATATGCACCGCAGAGTAATACTGTACGTTAAATCCTCCGACGATACAATATGTATTAAAATAAATCACATTACAGACTTGTTTGGTAATGACGGCTTGTCTCCATTCTTTTGCTTCACAAATGTGGGTTGTACTTCCTTGTGTATGAGGGGAAAAAAATCTTTGGCTCATTCGTTTTTATTACCGAGTGGTGCACCGACAGGCGGAGTTGTCATCTTTCTGCAGTTTTGGAAGATGGCCAAACCTCCGGCCTGTCGTGGGCTAAAAAACGAGCACCTCTGTGCTAACGCCGCCAAAGTTTCAACTCAAGGCGGGACCTGACTTTGCTGTAATTTGTGATTACAGTAAGATTTACAAGATGGTTTGGATCATGAAACAAATGAAAGGATAATGCACAATACATTGGACAGGCAGTTCGTTACGGAAATAAAACACATATTTATTATGGTGTGACATTTCGTTGTTATATTTTGTACTATTGTTTAACCTACTTATCAACATGATAAGATCAGCGTTTTTCTGAAAGTACATTTTCTATTGAAATGTTTTTGGTCAAAACTCAAGAGTAAAAAAAAGTATGGCGATAACGCGCAATCTTTCCAATACGCTGTCCTTGAAAAGGCTCTCGCCGATGACATCATATTGCGAAAGAAACAAAAAAGAACAAATATTATTTATTTCATTATTTATGTATTTATTTCGTTGTTTCCTTAAGCCTAATCTTTATTATTAATAGTCCAATCCATTAGCAGATGACAGAACAAGATGCGACCTCGGCCACCACCACCATACATTTCCACTATAACTGTTCTATACATTCCCACTATACACCGTAAATCACGGGGTAACTCTCTCTCTCTCTCTCTCTCCCACTCTCTCTCTCTCTCTCTCTCTCCCCCCCTCATAGTGGAGAAGGTGCGTAGCCAGTGGGACGGCACACAGCACGGCGTGGAGGCCAGACTACGGCAGCTGGACAACATGATTGGCCACAGCGACCAGTGGGAG
>OMNO01015177.1:0-11003 GCA_900303215.1 Trachyrincus scabrus | reverse complement strand
CTGTCTCTCTCTCTCTGTCTGTCTGTCTCTCTCTGTCTGTATCTCTCTCACCCTCTCTCCCTCTGTCTCTGTCTCTCTCTCTCTCTCTCTCTCTCTCTTTCTCTATCTCTCTCTCTCTCTCTCTCTCTCTCTCTCTCTCTCTCTCTTGCATTCTCACTCTCTCAGTCTATTCGCTTATTTAAATTCCACTCTGCCAACACAGGGCAGAAGTGACACAGGCAGGGAGGGACGCCTGCTAAAAATATCAAAGCCTAAAGGTTCGGTACTTTGGGGTTTCTGTGTCTCCTGGAACACATGCTAATGAGAGCAAACTTGTAGTGGAGGGAACGAGATTTGAGTCACAAAGAGTTCACAAATAGAGATGGAAAGCGATAATATTAATGGCAAAACTGTTCTACAATAAGTGTTCCAAATGTTTATCCCGCTCCAAATTTCATAACCGTCTTGCAGCACCTTGCAGCAGCTTTCTCCGGCAATTCCTCATGATGGGTTTGGAGGGTTATGTTGACAAGTGATGGGCCGATAACAGAAGAGTTTCTCAAAGCAGGTGAAGGTGAGTATATTTTTCAGATCAGACCAGTATGAAAACAAACAGGGTAGAAACATGCCAAAGGCACGGCGGAACAGTTTTGAATTATCCTAAAGCATCACGCGCCACATTACGTATATATGTCATGTTTGGGATAGGACAATTTGTTTGCTTAACTCCCGTGCTGTCTTCATTCATTATTGTGTTTGGAATTATACATGTCATGGGAAACGCTGAAAATGTGTAGCAAGGTTTAAACATGAAACCTATGAGGGCGGTTTCCATGGAACTATTGAATAGATTCTCAATTTACATTGTCAGGTGTAACCTGGCTCGCACCCAGTCTGAAACAACAAAATGTTATCCAACGTCCAAACCACTACACAGACAGTAAGAGCAGCAGCCCACAATGCATTGTACGTAACTGCCTTCATTCTCCAATCCATTGCTTTCAACCCATTTATCTTGCTAGATGTCTCCTTCTCATCAGTTCCACTTGTCTCCTCTGAAATCCGTTCGGATGACTTGGGCCTTGGGCGTTTTTTTACAGAAAAAAAGGGGATTAGGGATCTTAAAACACTGAAGCCTCACTTGAACTCTTCAGGACAGAAGTAACATGGTCGTGACCACTGCCGGCCAACATGCCCCGACCACTTGGGCACACGGCACTGTTTAAACCCAGACGATGGTAAGTTCAATGACACAATCAACCACGTCTGGTTCCGGCACTGCTAATTCCATGCCTTATTCCGTAATTCAAGCCAAAGCTAATGCCAAAACTGTGAAAATAATGTACTGTGGCATGAAGTTTCGACGAGTTTTACACTATTTCCGTTGGTTGTTGTTATTACACAGTCAGCTCTGTGTCAGTACATGGCTCTTTGTTTTATTGTATTGTTTGCATTAAGTCCACAGCTAAAGACTTTATTCATCTTGCAACATGCCTCCTGTGTCACTCACCGCTATTATTGTAGTGAGTGACACAAGACACAGTACATTTATAAAAGCCTGAGAAAACGACGGAAACAATACTTAGTTCAATGTCACACCACCACATTCACCAAGGTAAGTATGTGTGTTGTACATAGATGTAGGTTTGGAGAAGTGTGTGTAACAGTATGTTTACTGTGTGCATGCCTGTGTGTGTGTGTGTGTGTGTGTGTGTGTGCACGTGCACACACACAATGTGTGCATGTATGCACGCACACAAACATGGGCATATTTTTGCTGAAACGCGGGAAAAATCTTCAATCTGGACTGAATGTAAAATCTGACCACACGCGGTTCAGACAGTACACAGCAGGGGAATGGGATGATAAAGAGGCTGGCAAACTGACTCAGACGTGTTTTCAATGAGGGTTAGCATCCGTCTATAATGAAACATTTACGAAGGGTCTGTTTCGGACAATAGCTTGGATATCGACTGCAGGGGCATCAACATGGCCGACAGAGCCTCTCTGCTGTAATGAAGGTTTAACAGCTGCTGGACAGGTTTAACAACAGGTAAATTGCTCTGAAAATCCACCCACAAACAATGTTGCACCACCTACATACAAACATCAGACAAGCAGCCACGACCACCCACAGTCACACTGACACACACACACACACACACACACAAACACACAGAAAGAAGATCAACCCTAACTCCCACATTTGTGTTGTTCGATCGTGGGCAATCAAACAAGATGCCACATTAGCATACAACATTATTCTTCATGAATGTCTAGCGGAAAAAAATAAATATTTGAGATGAGTTCTTTCTCAAGTTTCTCGTATCTGATGGGAGAGCGGGGCCATTGCGTAACAGAACATGAACCTACATGGGTGTCCTTTACCCCGGGGACGCTGGGGACATGTCCCCCCCCACCACTTTTTGAAATGGTCGATTTTGTCCCCATCACTTTTTAAAAGCATAATGTATTAAAAATGTTCTGAAAAACAGCAGCAACAAAAAAATGAGCTTTGAGGAAGGTTTATTTGCACAGTAAGAAAACATACAATGCAATGTAAATATAGAAGAAACAAATGCGCATTGTCCAAACAAAAAAAAACCCCTATGCCTACTGATTATAAAACAACCCAAAACGCGTCCTTTTGATGCGTCGTTGTGCCATTTTTTTCACGCTGTAATAATCAGCTCCAACCTCGTACCGATCCCCCCATTACATTGCCTAAAATCGCATATTATGAAGACCGTTTAAAAGAAAATGTTTTCATCTGAGCCGTTATGCCCCCCACCACTTTTCCGCACAAAGTGACGCCCTTGTGAACATATTACTCGCACCAAAGCTACTGAGCATTTTGATCTCATTCCATTTGGTCTGAGATGTTCATAACTCTTTGCCTGGTTCCTCTGTCTAGCTGCCAGCCAACACAGACTGATAGGCCACCTCCATGAAACTGATGAGCGCTAGTAGATTGCTCAAATGCCTGTTGCAATTCCATTCAGCCAACACCAAGCCTGCCAGCCAGCCAAGTTAAAAGATTTTATAATTTGATTCGAAAATTAGTTCTTTAAATTTGCCCGGTGACAGGATTTTATGACTTTTTTGTACAGGCAGTTTTCTGGGCATCCTGAAGACTGACAAGGGTAAAAGTGAAATGAAGGAGCCTGCCAGGATGCCAGCCATTAAATTATATCAGCCAGAGGACTTTTACTGTTCTGGGCCCTTGCCCAGAGGGAAACGAGAGGGAGCGAGAGAGAGTGCGTAGAGGAAAAACAGATGGGAAAAGGAGCAGAATTTATAACAGCCGACAGTCTCCTTTTAACCCCAATATTTGGAGAGAGAAAAGCGGCTGCTGGAAATACATTATGGGGGTTGTGATCAATAACCACAAATACTAAATAACCATCCCACCCGTCAGCCCCCTTGCCTCCAACAAGTTATCGGGCCAAAACTTAATAGGTTTGTGTTGAGCAACACCAATTAGGCGTAGCATTAGCGGGTGCAATGGTGACAGATGCCTGCCTGATCCAATCTGAGGCTGATAAACACTGCAGCTATGCCTTAACTTCGCTTTGCATGGGTCAGTGGCATAATGCTACAAGACCAAACCAGAGTCAATACAAAAAAATAAAATAAAAGAGGAGACATTTTCTGAGTGGGAATGGTGACAGAAAGAGGCAGAGAGCCTTGTGCAAGCTTTCTCCACCGCTATCTGCCTATCAGCGGGCTAGTGAGCAAGGCCATGCAGGGAATTACGTTTCAAGAGAAACCCAGTGAGTGAGTATGACTTGCCTGTCACTGCATCTACAAACACCTCAGAGAGTTGTCACAATAATGGAATTTTTCTGTGAGAAGGTGAAATGGTTGGGGGCTGAGCAGAGATATATAGCACCATATAGACATGGCTGTCAGCGGCGACGCCAATCAGAAGACCGGGTCACCACATTGAATTTCACTTTACACCTGCGCATTAGAATTGGTAACGCTGAAATATGTATTAGATAGTGTGATCGGCAGTTGATTATGCAGCAAAAATTGTAATGGATTTGTCTTAAGAAGGCCTGATCCCTATTTGACCCTACTGTAAAACAACCCACGATAAAACCAATACCATAATCAATTGACCGTTCAACATCCAAACAAAGACGACCTGATCTAACCTCTGAGCTTGGCTTTTATTTTTTACTTCCTAATCGATATTCACGTTCAACTAATGCTGCACTTCACATTGGTTGCATTTAATCACTTCATAACGCAATCCATATAAATATAGATCTGACAAATTTCCACCCTCTTGCTTTCATACATAGATGTAAAATCGACCGATTCTCTTTCCACGTTTAATTATAAACTTTCTCATTGTGCTCCTTGCCTTTGTAACAGGATAGCAAGGCATTTGACGATTAACATGCCCAAAAGGTGCATTTGACTTGATAGGCACGAGTGACATCAATAATGTCCCATCAGGGATGCAAATTCCCCAGGGTTTAATCACCCAAATAACAAAGAATCCGAAAGGAAGAGCGCATCCTCATTCTGAGCCGGGGTGACATTAGCTCAGCCAGGCTAAGACAAGCATCATATTCACAGAACAACAATGGAACCAAGTGCTGTGGTAAATTGGGCCGTATAAGCTCCATAAATTTCAGAAAATGCGCAAACTGGTTAGTGGGCAGACATAATGAGGTTCGCCGCATTGTAAATGCAAACAATCGGCCTCTGTGTGATGAATTATGATGTGTATACATTGGCACCGGGTGCGAACCTCTGAAAGCTTCTGTGTGTTTTTTATAAAAAATACATCAATATCCGAGACACAGTGGGGATTTAAAATGCGGAAAAATATTTTAAAATCAGGTGGGAAAATCCTCAATCAAAAAGTCAAGGACCCGCCATCTCTCTCTCACCGCTCGGACTCGGTATCGAAGACATTTGGCATTCTTAATGAAGGCTTCTTTCAATCGACGTGATCCGAGAGAGCTTTTCTCTCGTTCCCCTGGTGGGGGCTCAGAGCTGACATCAGTGAAGATCTACCTCCCAGGTGGCGTGCGTGGAGAATGCACCAGGACTGCTTAATGGAGGAGACGCCCCCACACCAGAACAATGGGACTAACTGACAGCCATCCTGCACACACAGTCTTTTCAGTTTGGATTGCATTTCACCTGCTGCTAAAATAACAACAACAGCAACAGTAACAACATTCAATAGCTGTCAATAGCTGATAAACAAATGCTGTGTGAATGTTAATGGTGGGCTTAGTGAGTGACATTATCAGAGCGATTAATTAGGGAAAGAGGACTTGACTTTCAAGGTGTATGAACTTCAGTTGTTGGAAGTCAAGGACAGATTTGCTTATTTGGGATTAGAAGGACAGGTGTACAATTGATGTGTCATATATTTACTATTTGATGACATCTGAATATTTCCATTGCATTCCGCAGCAAGACAACTAAGGGGGAATCACAGACCACTGCTTAAACATCTCCATGTTAAAATGTATTTGTTTGCAGAAATTGCTGAAGCCATTCGTTAAAAGAGACACATGAAATTCACAAATACAGGAAAGACGAATGTTAAACTTCTGGAACACAATGTTTCCAGAGTTACATTCAGGCAAACTCTTTGCTATCGGATAATCGTATTGGAATTGGACCGAATAACCATAAATCTCCAGAACAACCTGGCATTGGAGACTCGTTTTAGTCTCAAACAGCTGGATGTTTTCTGCCTATGAACAGAAACAGCTAATGCATTCTGGACCATATAGTTCATTACTCCATTTGTGTTTCCAAACTCAGCAACCGCAACACATGAAAACAAAACAATTAAAGTATTTCTGTAATCCTATTAGTTCTAGCTTATTAAAAACTTTTATTTACCAAACTAATATTATTTGTTAAAACGTATTTTGAAGAAATTGCAAAAGACACTGACTTATGTAAAGTATTTATTCTAAGCATGACGGAAAAGCAAAGCGGCACTGCAACATTATGTTATATATTTATATATAACATTTATATATTTCAAAACAAACGCCTTCATTAGCCTTGTAGCCGACTGGTTGGCAAACAGTCTGGCAGTCTTGCTGTGCTTCCTGTCCTATCTATGAATGTGTGATTGTGAGTCATTTTGAATAGGTAAAATGTCTGAGTGTTACATAGGTACTCAGTCACCCTCTGCTCACAACAAGGACAAAATAAGGATGCAGTCTTATGGGCTACGCAGGCATATATTCAACCAAAAATGGGATTCCTTAAGTTTAGAGGCCAAACAAAGCTAGAAATATGTTAACCACAGAATCCTGAAAATAGGGTCATTGATCCAAACTTGTACTTAAATCAAGTCAGTCTGACAGCATGCGGTATTAAAACATGACATGGAGCACACAGAGAGATTGTGTCAACACGTGTTCAACTAACAGTATAACATATCTTTCCAGTCATTCTTTTCAAATGCATGTGTGTGTGTGCACGAGTGTACGTGTGTGCAGCTGTGTGTGTGTGTGTGTGTTTTTGTGCATTTGCGGTTGTATGCCCCGTGTTTCTAAAATGATGACACACAAGACGGGGAGGCTAGTGGATCTTTTGAGACCTGTCATAATGTCTCAGTTTATGAGCCAATGACAAGAAACACATGCCCCTCCACATCAAAGTTTACTGCAGTCCATCACCTCCCCACCTGCAGAGTAATGACATTTAGCTAATCCTATAAAAAATCCCAAGAAACCTGTGGGTGTAAATCAATGGCTCCCTCCCTTTCCAGCTGCTGCTCACATCCATTATTAAAGTTTACACATCATATTCAACAGTCAAGAGAGAGTATATGCCTCGCTTGTCTTCCCCAAATAAATAAGAAATAAATAAATGCAGAGAGGAATAACCGCAGTGTGTGGGTGTGTGTGGGGGAGCATTCAGAGACGTCGCCACATACTCACACGCAAAACACATACTTAACATGATTCCCAAAGCAACTCCCAAATGATCTAGTGGAAGAGAAAAAGATAAGTCAGATCTACAGTATCTGGCACGGTGCTTACATCCAATCCCATTCAGGAATTCAGGAGTTTTTTTTTTTTTCCAAAGTGGTACTGGGCTGTTCCTGCTCCGGTCCTCGGTGGGTGAGAGTTTGTGTGTGCATGTCGGTGTGCATGCGTACAAACCTAAGGTCTAAGGTCCGTGGTCTGAATTGGCAGATTTGCAAAGCAAAGGGGACGATTTGCGACCCAAAATCAAGCGGTGTGTGCCATTCAAACAGGCACAGTGTGCGCAGGCCTGCTGTCAGAACTAGCCGATAATTGGTGAACATGTCGTTAACCGGCCCCCAATGCACTGTTGGCTACAACTGGCAAACAATGTCCTATGCTTTGTGTCTCCTTGGGGCTACATGCTTCTGGCTACTTTGAGAGGCTAACTAGCTTCCCTAAACACCTTTCAAAAGATGTATTTGCAGTGCACAGGTCTGGCATGCTGATTTCTCTCATCAAAACACTTGATTGTGATTTGTATTTCTCTCCTCCAAGCCCTCCTCCTCCGAAACAGCAGCATTAAACTAGGATGAATACATCTACGTGTTATCGTAAACTGTTCCTTCACCACAGGCATTGCACATATGATTTTTGCATTGCTTCTTACATGGGTGTAGATTAGGAGGGGTTTCTCCACATTAATCATAGTTTCAATTTTCACCTTCTCCACCACATCTCCCCCCTCCATGTAGCGGGGAGGATCATTAAACCATATTACCGATCTAAAGTTGCAGTGAGTAGACTTTTGCTCCAAGCACTGTATCTGTCAGCCTTTTCACAGCTATACGACTCTGTGCCGGAGTGCCACCGTATACCGCCAGCCTATCTGTGTATGTGTGTGTGTGTGTGTGTGTGTGTGTGTGTGTGTGTGCGTGTGTGTGTGTTTCCATCTATGATATGTCTTTGAATGTGTGTGTGCTTGTGTGTCTATGCATATGTCTTTGTGTGTGTGTCTATGCGTGTCTGTGTGTGTGTGTGTGTGTGTGTGTGTCTATGCGTGTCTGTGTGTGTGTGTGTGTGTGTGTGTGTGTGTGTGTGCGTGTGTGCGTGGCCACCATGTAGGATGAAAGGTGATTCTTACAGCAGTGGCTGACTACCATCTGCAGGCAGGCTATGTGAACTTCAGGGCTGAAGAGAAGCGAATGAATCAGGGAAAGGTAGGAAGGAGCACAGCAGAGGAGAGATGAGACGGAACACGAATGGTTCTCCACTCAGTGTCATAGGGCGCGATGCTGCGATGTAATTGCCGGTTGTTGGAATTGTTTTTTGAAAATTGTAGGCATTTCCATTGTTACATAAAGTGGCATTTACATGTTTGAGAGTGTGAGGAAGTGTGAGGAAATGTGCGAAGACTTCATCTTCATGAACCATTTCCAATCGGTATGGAGATTGAAGGTGAAATGTACTGAAGTATGTTCCCAATAGGTTAAAAGAGTAACGATTGAAGTGCTCGGTTGCTGTCCGTCAAAAAAAATAATGCACCACAGGTCTTTGAACAGCCCGTTGAAAGGGAATAGCCAGCTTCCTGCTGAGGTGAACTTGCTGAAATGATTAGCATTATTTACCGGAGTGACTTATTGAAGTGAGGTGAGAGGTTACAGAACACTGGGTATAGAAAGGGTGCGTTTAAAAAGTGACTGACAGCAAAATATTGCCTTGGAAAAAACATTTGAGTTTGAAGCTTCAGTCAATTTCGTGGTGTAAACAACAGAGGCGTTGAGGCATTTATTTTACGCCTATTCCATTCTATTCTAAGCTGAATAAATGATGCTAGGGCTGTTTTATGATCAATCTCTTTCACATTTGTCTTTAGTTTGCGTCTCTAGTTTCTCTCTTTAGTTCTGTCTGATTTCTCCTCTTCTACTTTCATCTTCAGTGTGTTTCTGCCGTTCTAAGCATGTGCTAAACACAGGGGTCAGCTGAATTTAAGGGGTCTCTCTGTGGCGCTAAAAAGAGAAGAATCAACTTATTAAAAAGCAAGCACCAGAGGAGGCACCCATGCTCCACCTCAGCCGGAGGACTACCACTTTACTAAGCTAATTAGCTACTTAGGCCAGTAGCCGGTGTCAATAGGGGAAACAACATATTTCACCTTGTCAACCTCTGCTGATAAACTTGGCTGAACTTCTGACGCAGTAATGAAGTGGCTGCCTAGCAATGTCCACGTCGTAATGGATGGAATCGGCTCTCGTCCCTTTAACTGCTTGTCTGAGTCGTTAACTTGCTTTTAGTTCTACAATCCGCCAAATTAAAAGTGAACTACGTGTCAGAAATCCTAACGATGCCATTTTCAAAGTGTATTTTTTTTCAAAGTGCACTAATAACGTCTGAATATTTAACACGTGTTAACGTACAGTAAATGAGACACATTTCCTTTGATGGAGTCAATTCAGGGTCCCACCTCAACACTGAAGAGCAGTGCTAACTGACAATGCAATGCAAATGGAATTCTCTACATGAATATTCTTGACTAAATCTAAAACAAACTCATGCTTTCCAAGGCTCTATCTTTTGGCAATCACAGTTAAGGATCATGCATTTGCCAGGGCAGAAGTGGCGAGGAAATCTTGCTAGGTTGCCAGATATTATCAGTGTGTCTCTTCAGAAGAGTGCTTACTGATTGCTTCCCAGTACTGCCTTCTGGCGCCAAGGCTTGGGTCTTTGATTAGAACAGACTCCCCCATCATCACAAGTGTATGATTATGGCATTAGGCCGGATTCTTTGCATCAAAATCTGCAATCAAGATATTGGCGTCAGAGATCAATACGGTGCAGCACCTCTCCTGAAAGTAGAAATGGGTGGGAGAGCCTACAATCAATTAAGAAGTGACAGCCATGTCCAGACGTTACTTTTAATCTTCTAATGCAGCTGTGCTAAGGTGCGGGGTCCAGCGTTTGCTGGCTTCCAAGGGAGGAAGAATCGATTGTTTCCACACATCCTACCCGTGCTCCGTCCAGGGCTGTTTCAACAGCATTCAGACTGAATGAAAGGACGGAGCCAAAATCCTCTTATCCCCCGAAACCGCATTTGATGTCACACTTTAGCCACGACTCGAGCAATTGAATCTTTCACAAATTGTTTCGAAATGCATGGGGACACCTGGCTAATCTCTTAGATGTACTATAGGGGCACTGTGCTGTGACGTGATGGCCTTGCCAGCTGCATGGGCACGCACACGCACACACACACACACACACACACACACACTGTTGGTCATTTTGATGCATCAAGGACGACAATGCCAGGAAGGTTCAAGAGTCTCCGTCTATTGGCGTATACACTATGGCACAAACAAGAGCATGTTACAACTGTGATTGGTTAAGGGAATCCTACACGTGTTCTTAATTACATCTCGTATTAGCGTCAAGTCAAACCTCACTACTGGACAACGTGGTAAAAATAAATAAAAGCTCTCCATTGTTTACACTGCTGTCTTGAAACACATTAATATTGCACCGAGGGAAAAACAGTGGACGCGCAGATGAAATGTGTGGCTCCTTCAATTAATCAGGGATCATTTAAAGATGCGTGGCGACTGACAGGAGATCCAATCGCCGGAGGAGAGGAAAAAAAGGCAATCCCAACATTCCCAGCCCTAATACACTGTGGCAACAATCTGACAATCCAATTCCAGACCCAGACCCCCATGGTTTGCTGAGTCCTCCGGCCTGGCCCCCGTCGCATTACTCTTTCATTAGACGGTCCCCTATGTTCTCCAGGTAGGAAAGACATAGGGGTGGGAGGTGCGCATCTGTGCGCGTGCGTGTGTGTGCATGTGTGTATGTGTGCGTGTGCGTGTGTGTGTGTGTGTGTGTGTGCGTGTGCATGTTCTCCCACATGCTGTGAGTGAAGGCAGGGTTTCAGAGGGAAAAACAGGGTGAGCTTCAGCCCACATCAGAAGACAGGCCCTAAGGACAGGAAGCAAGGCTGGAGAGGACAGGAGGAAGAGAGAGAGAGAGAGAGAGAGAGAGAGAGGTGGGGGGTGATGAAGGAGGGAA
>OMNO01015176.1:0-10759 GCA_900303215.1 Trachyrincus scabrus | reverse complement strand
GCAGAACTGCAGGAGTCGAGACCACGTGGTCGAGCGTTGCGGCCATCTGATTGGTCACAGGGACGCCCCCTCCTTTGTACCAAGCGCGCGAATGCGCCTACGTCGCCTCCGCCAAGTAGCGCGTTAGCTCCGGTTAGCTCGGCGCTGGTAACCGCAGGACCGTATCGTCTGAGACAAAAGCTAATCCGACCTGGGAGTCTCTGTGTAACTTTCGTCGGTGGACTTTTTTTAATCTGCTGAAGTTAGCGACAATGGCCGACAAGGAAGGTAAACACGTCAATGAAACGGGCGACGTGTATTTTTCTGTCGTGAACAATTGACACTTTGCGGAAAGATTTCTAGCTAACTGGTTAGCTCAATTAGCTAGCAGCGATTGGGACTCGAGCTAGCTAATCCCAATTCCGTATTAAATATGCAAAACAGGCCTCGCGTGCATGGACGGTGGACATGTGCCGTAGACGTTACAATGCCCAAATGTCCAATGGTTTGCTTTGCACAAATGCGCCGAATGCAGTCCGACGTGCATCTTGCTTCAGAGATATCAAATGGCCAGATTAACGAAATGTGTTTCATTTGTGGTGCATAGTAAGAACACCATGCGGCACCCCTCCACATGCAGCCGGCCCTAGCTCGGCTTTGTTGTCTTTGAACCAGCAGGCGCATCAAACATGTTGACTGTTTGAGGTGTTTGACTCCTTTTGTGCCGCATTCCCACTGTTGTCTTGTCAGTGATGCAGAGTCCACATTACGAGATGAAATGCATCTTAAAGAAGTAAAGCAGCAGCATTCGTTGGGTCGTCAGGAGTGACTTGCTAGACTTAATGGCACTGTGTGTTGCATTACTGGTTGACTTGAGTTTGTCCCCGTCATGTCTTTCCCCAGCAGGTGCATTTGATGACGCGGTGGAGGAGAGGGTGATCAACGAGGAGTACAAGATCTGGAAGAAGAACACCCCCTTCCTGTATGACCTGGTGATGACCCACGCTCTCGAATGGCCCAGCCTCACCGCTCAGTGGCTTCCCGATGTCTCCAGGTATACACACGACAGGCCTTGGTCATCTTGCTTGAGGATGCCTACAGGCGATGGACATCGGGAATCGATGCTCCCTTCATGAACCAGCTTTCTTCCCAAATGGACAATATGATGCATTGTTTGGCCTAAATATTTGGACTGCTGTGTTTTTATTTATTCTCAGACCAGAGGGCAAGGATTACAGTGTCCACCGGCTGGTGTTGGGCACACACACATCAGACGAGCAGAACCATCTGGTCATCGCTAGCGTCCAACTGCCCAATGACGACGCCCAGTTTGATGCCTCGCACTACGACAGCGAGAAAGGCGGTAAGTCATTTGAAAATACTTGCAAATACTTGCAAATACTGTGAATGTGCTGATGCAGCAGTCCCACAGTGTCAAGTATCCAATAGGTCATTAAAAGGTGCTATGTGTGTAAGAATATGCTGGACTGAAACTGTCAAATGTCTTAATTAACTGACTGTACCAACTTTGGATTGTCTGTTTTAAATGAACAGCACTATTCTTCTTCTTCTTCTTCTTCTGCAGAGTTTGGTGGCTTCGGCTCCGTCAGTGGTAAGATTGAGATAGAGATCAAGATCAACCACGAGGGCGAGGTGAACCGGGCCCGCTACATGCCCCAGAACCCCTGCATCATCGCCACCAAGACCCCCACCTCAGACGTGCTGGTCTTCGACTACACGAAGCACCCCTCCAAACCTGGTATGAGGTTCATGAGCGCTGCAGGGTTACAGATGGCAAGCTCATTTCTTTTAGATATTCTGCAGTTGCTGTAGACAGAGCTGCATGGTGCTATTTATGATTCAAGGCAATATATTCTTTGATTCTCATCTTCACCAATAAATTAAGCCGACGCACAGTTCAAGTGTACTATCTCAATCGATGTTTATTGTGAGATGAATACATTATATGCTTTGTCGGGAAGGTTGGGAACCACTGGCTATTATGGTTTTTGCTGCCGTCGTAAAACGTGTCACTAGTGCCTCTGTCAATGTGCGTGGGTGTGCTCTGCAGACGTGTCAGGAGAGTGCCGTCCAGACCTGCGTCTCAGAGGCCATCAGAAGGAGGGCTATGGTCTCTCCTGGAACCCCAACCTGTCCGGCTGCCTACTCAGTGCCTCCGATGATCACGTAAGACCTACCACAAGTATTGCGATGTTTCTCTGCCTGCTGGGGCTCGGCAACACGTGGCCTCAAAGTTTTAAAAAAATCTCCATTTAGTATAGATTATTTTTCGGCTGGATATCTCAAAACCCTGAACTGTTGGGTCTTAATTCGTCTGCCATTGGTCCACAGACGATCTGCCTGTGGGACATCAGCGCCGTGCCCAAAGAGGGGAAGGTGGTGGACGCCAAGACCATCTTCACGGGTCACACGGCCGTGGTGGAGGACGTCTCCTGGCACCTGCTGCACGAGTCTCTCTTCGGCTCCGTAGCCGACGACCAGAAGCTCATGATGTAAGCGTTTAAACAGGCGTGCGTGCAAAAAAAGTGTCAAACGTCATTCATTCTGCAGGTGACGTCGTCTGTGGGTGGGCGCGTTCACCGCAGTGTTCAAGCAAACGTTCAACAATCGCTTCCTTCTCTCTCGGTCTCGTAGCTGGGACACTCGCTCCAACAACACCTCCAAGCCCAGCCATGCTGTGGACGCCCACACGGCAGAGGTCAACTGCCTGTCCTTCAACCCATACAGCGAGTTCATCCTGGCCACCGGCTCAGCAGACAAGGTAATGCAACACCCATATATTTATTTATATATATATACACAGTATATGCACACACACTACTTCCCCAGTACCTTTCCACGGTAGATGTTGCTGATGAGGTGGAAACAAGGAACTCTACCCCATTTTAAGTTTCTATACGTCCCTGTGTGTTGTGACTGTGTGTGTAACTGACCTGTCTTCCTCAGACCGTTGCCCTCTGGGACTTGAGGAACCTGAAACTCAAACTGCACTCCTTTGAGTCACACAAAGATGAGATCTTCCAGGTGAGAGATTTCCCACACTATGCGTTTAAATACACATGTTGTTGCTCTGTACTTGAATAGACAAAATGTGTATTACATTATTTACTTCAAATCAAATCAGAGGTTAGGGTTTGTTAAGAGGCACTTGTGCTATGTAATACATATTTGTTGACTAATGGCTTAGCTTATGATCTTAAGAGAACACCTGCTAAACTTGTACAAGTCAACCATGTTCTGTTGACACCTTTTCGACTGTAATTGGCAAGCCAATGATTCTCATCAGCAATGTTGCATGGTGTGTCTGCCTGTATCTGGCCCTGTTGCTATTTACATGGATCTGATTTGAGCTCTGCGATGGGCTGTTACAGGTCCAGTGGTCCCCCCACAACGAGACCATCTTGGCCTCCAGTGGAACCGACCGCCGGCTCAACGTCTGGGACCTTAGGTGACTGACCGCCAACCCCTCCATTAACATCATCGCTAATACTCTGCTTGTGTGGCTGTGTTTTAACATTCTATAACGCTGTCCTTTCCACAGTAAAATCGGAGAGGAGCAGTCGCCAGAAGATGCAGAGGATGGCCCCCCAGAGCTTCTGGTAAGTGTGACTGTGCTAATCGTTTGGATCACGTCGGAAGCTAAAATGAATGCCCCTCACGTTTGGATATGTATGACGGTGAATAATTGAAGCTGCATTAAAAAATATAATTTTCCCCACACCCTCTCATCTAGTTCATCCATGGAGGTCACACGGCCAAGATCTCCGACTTCTCCTGGAACCCCAATGAGCCATGGGTCATCTGTTCGGTGTCCGAAGACAACATCATGCAAGTCTGGCAAATGGTGAGACAGATGGTAGACATGTGCATGCAGGCAGGCCATTGCCTCGCCCATAATTATATTAAATATACTTAATGGACATGCGTCACACCTGATGCATAAAACATGTCCAGTTAGAGAAGATACGTCGCACAGATTATTTTGTAATACTTTCCAAGGAAATTTGACGAATATAACAGAACTTCGAGGCAAGGAGAACTTCAGAGCGTGTGACTTTGCATGATAGCCGCATTACTTTTGAGAAGGAAGACGCATTTTGAACCCAGCTCAGAGGCAACACTAGCGGTCTGTTGAGAGTGAGGCAAGCGAGCGTTGACAAAATGGTGAGTTTACTAAACCAGGTTGCATAATGTCTGTATTAAACAGTGAATGCCAAAAGACACAGGCGGGCATTTTAGGCAGGCATTTTCAGTTTACTCAGCTAGAATAGTAATAGTGTAAGTCAAGATCAGTGTAGAAATGAAGCGTCGGTGTAATAAAAGCCCATCTAGAGTTAACACAAAGTGATGACTACCAAAGCCGTATACTGCATTAATATTTCATCAATGTATTGGCCAGCTCTTATCGGGCGGCCCTAACTCTGACATTGTACTCGTTTGTCCCTGCAGGCGGAGAACATTTACAATGATGAGGACCCAGAAAGCTCTGCGGACCCTGAACCCACCGCCTAACGACCCCCCCACCCCACCTCATGCCCTCTGCTTCCTCTGCAACATCACCTCAAACTGCTGAGAAGGTCATCGCAATGAGTCCCGCTCAACTACCTCCTCCATGCCTTCTATTGGTGGAACAGGTCACGTGTCTCGTCGATATTCACGAGAGGACAGGAAAGAGGATCTGTCCTGTTGTTTTGCCCACTGTGTCCATTTTTAAAATGCTGAAGAACTCTTTGTCGGTTGACATTAATAATTTATTGCCTGAGGGATTTTCATTCATGCCTGATTTTTATACGCCGTTATGAAATGATATATTTTTCTATTTAAATTGGCTCACCGTGCATTCTAATACTATGCCCTGGAATCGGTTAAATTAAAATTTGTTTTGGTGGTCGTTAGGGTCCTCGAGAGGAAGTGAGAAAAAGGTAGTCTTTATTCATTATCTGGTTTAAAAAAGAAAAAGAAAAATAAGCATTGAGAATTGCAGAGAATGTTGGAGATTGGTGGAGTGCAACCGTAACTGGCAGATTTCTGTGGTAGCGTAATAACTACCGAAACGCAGTCGGTGTGCAAATTGCAGATTGTAAGGGGTAAGAGGGCTGTGGGTCTGCACTGGTCCTTCAGGTATCCATACCAGCATTCCCAGCAGTGTGGCAACATTGATGTCTGTTGTATACTCCCCCCTTTTGAACAGATTGCCGTTTTGAAGTGTCCATTTTAGTACATGCTCTGTCTTGCGTTGTCATATCTTTGTGCGTCTTTGTTGTATCTTAATTGTAGTTTAACTTTTTTATGTCCTAACATTTTGCAAATGTACAGTGAGTGAATTCTCAATAAAAATGTTTTTTCCATCAATCCTTGGGGTGCAGAAGTTAAGTGGTCCTCCTCATAACACCTGCCAAGCGTGATGACATCATTCATACATGTATTCACGCTTTTATTTCTTTAACTTTATCCTTCCAAAGGCTCTATAAATACTTCCTGGAAGACATTTGGGGACATTAAGCAGTTGTGAAACTGCCTCACAACTGCTCATTGCCCCTGTGAATTTAATCTGACCTTTGTATTAATGTGATGATAATCACATTAATCATAATCACAAGTCACAATCCATTAGTCTTTACCAGGGTTTGGATTGCCAGGCCCATTGCCCTTTTAAGCACACCATCCTCCAGACTCGACTCATCAGCCACACTCTGTTTACAATGAAAGCATAAAACTCTTTATTCATAACAAACCCGTGCAAGTGGCTGCTGTCTGGTTCCTATTTACACTTCTGAAGGCCTGATACCCGGTGATGTGTCGCATCTAGTAACTTGATGTGTAAGGCTGTTGATGGCTTCAGTTCTATCACAAAACCAGCTAAACTGGCAACCTTGTCAAAGAAGGACCTTATGGTGGAGGATTTTTTTTTGTAAATCTTGATTACAAATTCTTTCATGTTTTCTTCTGGTCCTCCACAGCAGCTCTGTAACAGAATTTCTTTCGTCAGGGATTTAGCACAACAAAGCTCTTTATGTATCTGGTGAAGGAATGACTCTTACCTGTAAAGTAGAAGTTTATTGGCGAGGTTGTCTTTCATCTCCTCTGTTTCTTTGGTTTTTCTCTTCTGAATTTTAAGCTCTGTTTGCATCTCCCAGCTGCTCTCCTCAAGACTCAATATTATGTCCTGTGTAAGTAAAGGATGTTACAAGGAACACGTCGTGTCAAAGACACGAGAAAAGACTGCAGAACGTACTTTCATCTGGAACAGTTCTGCTTGTGTACACGTCACATTGCTTTCTGCACTTATGGACCTCTTTTGCTTTCATCAATTACAGATAGTTTATTGGGTTGTAGAATCGACACGTTTTTATCTAAAGCATATCAACACAAGTAGGAATCTAGGTCCCAGATCGAACCCAGAATCCTTTGTGGGTGGGCATTTTGCCTCTAGCCTAGCACCAACTACAACATCTCCATCACCTTGTACTGCTTGATGTCCTCTTGCCTCTGCATGTGCATCAGTTGGAACCTCTCCTCCAGACAGGCCTTCTGGACCCCCAGCCTGTGGCCCTCATCCATCAGGGGCCTCAGCTGGCCCCGGAGCTCCTGGACCTGCTCTCTGACTTTACTGAGGGCACCATCTGTAGTCTCCCTCCTCTTCAACAGTGCCATCAGCGTAGGCTCATACCTGGCAGTTGGAGAGCAAGAAGAACCTTTCTGAAGATGATGCACTTCCCTTCTGCTGCCATCGCTCTTGTTCAAACGTATTTGAACTAGTACTGGCACTCGAAACTATTAACTATTGTCTAAAGAGTAAAACAAATCCAACCATGACTCAATCAAACCGGTTTATTCTCGTCTCGAATGAGAGTGATAACTGTATTGAAAAAGTTGCATATTGCAGGTTTAGAGCCAACATGACATGGTGGCGTATAGCATGGTTGCACCTCTCCTCCAGGGCCTTCAGGCCTCCCTGCAGATACTGCTGGATGTCCCCACACGAGTGCCTCCTGCACTCGGTCAGCTCCTCCACAGTGCTGTAGGTCCGTGTGGAGTTCTGTGCTTGCCGTTTGGCCTGTAGCGTAGAGAGGCTCTCTTGCTGAGCAGAGCGGAGCCGGGAGCACTCCTCAGTCAGTTGCAGCACCAGGGACTGCAACGTTTCCTGGAAGCCATAAGCATACAATTGTTATGACTGCCTGGTTGCTTTTATCGTTCTTTCTGGGGGTTTTTCTCAGCGTCACTTGTAAGTGACTTAAAAAGCATCTGCTAAATCTAAAATGTAAATGTTTTAAACTCTCTCATACCTCCTCGATCTTAAACCGCTCCACCGCATGTTGCTGGTTGGTCAGGGCAGCCAGACTATGGGCACAGTTCCTAGCCTCAGTGAACAACTTCCTCTTCAGCCTCCAGGTCTCCACCTGCAGCCCCTGTCTCTCCAGGTTCATCTTCCACACGCTCCTCTCTTCCTCTGCCCGCTGCTCTCTCAGGGCCAACACATCCCTCTGGCTCTGCTCCCTCCTCTTCTCCTCTTCCTTCTTCAGCTCCTCCAGTAGTGCTACTGCTTTTCTATCAATTGTCTCCTCTGGTGCGCCTCTCTCCTCTGGCTCCTCTGTCGTTTTCCCCTCTATGTCTCCCTGCTCCTCGCTCTTCCTCCTCAGCTCCAGCACCTCCTCCAGCAGCGCTGTCCTCAACCTCTGAAGGCTTTCTACTTCCTCTATATACTTCTCCATCTGACGCCCTACGGTGGCCAGTTCCTCTGTGGAAGACCCCTGGTGAGTCATGTCCATCCCTACTTCTGGTCCTTCTCCATCAGACAATATGATCTCTTCCATGTCCAGCCCGGCATCATCCCCTCTTGTGGGACTCCCTTTGCCACCACATATGTTTTGTATGTGAATCTCCTCAGAGTTGGGCGATCCATTTTGTGCTTCCGTCGCCGTTGGAATCTTTGGACTTGAGAAACTTAACCGCGGTTCCTGAACTGAAGTCTCAGACATTACAGTCCCTGAATGTTCCTGTCTTTGCACTGTGGTACTCTCCATCTCAACATGCCTCACTATGGGTTTGCCTGGTGTAACAGAACTGTATTGACCTTCTGTGATTCCTGGTTCGGCATTATGGCCACCCCATGACTTGAGTGTAGCCATCTCTGATGTAGCCGCCGTTCTGTTTTCCACGGCCGTGTGCTCATCACACCTCTGAGAACTGATTTGTATGTATTCATGGTTTGTATCCGAAGCGAAACGCCCCTGTGTGTCAAAGTCCATGCCAGACCCCAAGTCTATGCCCGATTCTTCCATACAGTTCTCCAGCATGGCGAGCATCCCCATCAGTTGACTCTGGTACTCTGTCATGTTGTCACTGAGTGCCGTGCCCACTGAGGTCAGGGATACGTCTGTTGGTGAGGGGTCCACGGCTGTTTCACAGCCGGTGTTTATTATGGAGGAGGCCTCATGATAGGCTTGTGTCAGCTGACCCTCTGTGTCAGACACCTCCACGCGTGTGTCAATGTAGGTAGTAGACGAGCTCATTTGTGGGGATGTGCTTGTTTCTCCGTGTCCGTCGTTCAACTCTTTCAGTTTAACGTCACTCAGGCGTGTGTCCGTGTAACTGGGCGAGAAGCGGGAGCCCAGCGGTACACCAGTAAGCTCCTCGCAACTCTTCAGCAGTTCATCCATCTCTCGCAAGTACGGATGTATTTGAGCTTCCGTGTGAGGGATTCCAGATTGGGCCAGATTGTCAAACTCCAGTCTTTCCACCTGCCCGTCCTCTTCCTGGATGAAGAGAGACTCAAACCCTGTGCTTGTTGAACTGTGCCCATCGTCCTCCATATTGTGTACTCTGCAAAACATAGCGTTATCAAATCATGTAAGAGTTACAATATGTGTACTCATTAACCTGTGGAAAACTGCAGGCAATAATGTCTAATGTTTTGTATAGAATTCTTAAAAATACAGATACTTTTCATTTTCCTTGACAGCTTTTCACCCATTCGTTGCCCCCCCAAACAAACAAGTTTGACCATTTACCTGGCATATATTAAACACAATGGATGAGCCATTCTTATGATGCCAATGCAGGGGTTGGGTTTATGCTCCCCAAGGACCCTTCATGTAAGCCATTGAGATGTTGTTAGCACATGGGGGTATGTGGAGCGGGGCACTAGGGGGAATGCTACTCGTTGACAGCTGCCCTGGCCTACAGCTCTCACGGGAACCAACTGACAGCTGGGATGTGGACTCCAGCACACTCACACAAGCACACACGCACAAGACATTTGTGCCCGTATGTGCCCATACAGTACATCCATATAATCTACGGCATTCAGGCAAGTACTTTCACACTGCTAATTTAAACATGCCTGCACTATCCATAGTAATGCAGTAAGTATCAACATGCATGATTGCCTCTCCTAAGATCAGATGAGTGGCATTGTAACGATTACATTACTGCACAACTGATAACATAACATGCACAAAGTTTTTATTTTATCTCTTTGGGAAGAATCATGTCAATCACCCCAAGACTGGACTCAATTTCTCTCACAGTTAATTGATGGCACATCATTTAGTAATGCATAAATAGCAAAGAGGACAACTGTTGAATTCCTACTCTGGTTAGTGTTTGGTGTTGCTGTCTCCAAGCAAAATCTAAACTCTAAAAAAAGACATATATTTTGGTGGAACTTTTAAAGTGCTCAGAAACTTAGGCTTTGAACCCTCATAAGCCATGCAAGACAAAGCAGACCCCTTTAAGAGAGTAGGGCAGACACACCAGCTGTCTTGGTGAAATTCTGGCATGGGAACGAGACACATACCTAGGACCCTGGACTATTCAAAAGTAGTTCACTGGCCTACATTTGATGAGAACGTTTCGGGGCTTGTTCCCATAAATATATATGCATAGATATCCGTAAATGTCGATATTGCATTTTTCATGTGTCTAACTTTAGCTGACATGATATTGGTAAATCTGCTAATTAATTAGGAAGTTTAGGAGCGTACATAGGAGTTTTTAAGCTTTGTCTCACTAACTTTAAGTGGCCTGCCCATTTTGGATTTGGTTTAACATCAAACAAAGTGAACTTAACCTTTTAGTCGTTTTCCTCCTCTTCTGTCATTCGATGTCCAAAAAACGACGAAGTGGGAATTATAGGCCAGTATCCAAACACCGAAGACTTACAAAGGTTACAAAGAATTGCTGAATAGGAGAGAGAAGTGGGGTACACAGAGCTAGCTTAGCCGTCCTCTCTCTCTCACTCTTAACAGCCAGTGTGTAGCTATGTGTGGCCATGGCTACACAGATTCTGTTTAGGTTTATTAATAAACACTGGGAGCAGGAAGAAAGAGGAGCCACGGTGCCCCTGCCTGTTGTTGTCTACCCAGGGGACGGACTCTGGAGGTCTACCAAGCGCCTGGAGGACCACCAAGCCACCCGGTCCTTGGTCCTCACAAACCACGTTTTCTCTTCTGTGTGTAAGAATTTGGAAGAGAGCAACTTGGTCCAGTGGCCAAGTTGGGGGGATTTTGGGGGCTTTAAGGAAACATGCCGCCACTCATACTTCATATGAACACATACAGACACACCCTTCTCCAGTAAACAGGGGAGTCCATTACGGCTCCTCTAGGGGTCGTCATGGCTCGTTTGTTCAAGTCGAGGCAGAACACGGCTGTTGGATTCTGCCCGTGTCTCCTCATTATCGAGCTGTCTTTAAATAGATTCATAAAGCCACCACACTGGAGGATTGGTTTCCCTCTTAAACTTCTGACCCCAACAT
>OMNO01015174.1:14353-26369 GCA_900303215.1 Trachyrincus scabrus | reverse complement strand
TGGAGAAGGACCTGACGGTCGCATGAGATGTGCTGTGGTGGTCTTATTATGCCAGTGTTAAGCCCCTTGTTCCATGTCACAGGGAGAGGTGCATCAGCGGATATTTTGTCTTTGCATTTTTGCAGTGACTATTCTGTTGATGTCGCAGAAAACAAATTGATGAAATAGTCGCGGAATTCACTTTGTTTTCTTTTTGCTGAAAGAAACCAACTCCTGCGTCCTGTCCTGTGGGCGGTGCTCTTGTTACGTAATTTATTGATAGATACCTCATCCCTGGTCACTTTGACAAAATCATTTGTTGGAACAAAAATCGTTTTTTTGTTCCATGGTGTCATATTTGCACACATGTGTAACCCTACATTTATGGTTTATTTTGCTTCTTCTCACCCCACTATCTTCATCCACAGTCACATACATATGTATGTGAAGCCCTTGTGTCCATATGTAATATATATTATATCCCGTTTCTTCATATTTGTGTGGACCTAAGAGGAGGCAAATATGTCTTATTGTCCTGATGTTAAATAAGATATTTATCAGATGTTTATCAATTGCATAAGTTGTTACCCAAATAAATAAAAAGACAATTCCTATATTTCCTATATTTTCATTGGTCTCGTTGGTTTCATTGGTTGAGTACCCCCTGAAACAAAACACTTTTCAGATAAATACAATTAATTAAACTATACAACTATCTGGCAGTGTGAATATGAACATTAATTGTTTTATACTAATATTGACAATTTAGTGAGAAGATGTGTGCTTGTGCGCAACGTATGGTGGATAATTAAATGATTGTCAGTGCTTTGTGCATTTATATGGTAAATGGCTACTTAGCCTTAGCCAAAAAGGGTTAGGTTAAAAATAGCATAGAAATGATTTGAACGTGTCTGTTATAGTATACATATTAACATAAATTAATTTTCTGAGTATCCCCTTCAGTACCACGAAGTACCACTAGAGGGAGGCTATTGAAACCATCATTGAGAATAACTAGTATAAGCGGAAGTGAACGATTGCCTCTTCGAGGAAGACACTTGCTCTATTACAAGCATACAGCCTGTGATTACACGTTATCAACTGTTCCACGAAACTGGAGTGGCTTTCTAACGCTCGGCGAGTGTTTCTAGGGCTTCGTAAGATGCTTAATGCCCCTGCTGCCGAGAGGAACAAGGATCCTATTCTAGCGGTGCTGCGAGAATGCGTAGACACAAGGAAACCTTTGCAGGCTCTAGAGATATCATCCGGCACGGGTCAGCATGTGGCACACTTTGCCCAGGCATTGCGAAATATAACTTGGCAGCCGTCGGAATATGACCTCCAGTCGCTGGCCAGGTAAGACTTTAAAGGCAGCGGTGAAGTTTATGAACCAAAGGTCAGTTGATGCATGGTGGTGCATGTGAATTGGATTTAAATCGTGCGTTGTTGTTGTTGTTTTTTGTGTTCAGCATAGAAGCGTACAGAACCCACTACCACCTGGACAGTGTGAGACCCCCCATCCACCTGGACGCCTCTTTGCCGTGTGAGAACTGGGGATCCATTCAGCCAGAGAGCCTTGATCTAGTAGTCAACATCAACATGATCCACATCTCCCCAATCGCTTGTACAGAGGTAAAAACAAGACGTCGCTAACGTATGGGCCTACACGACTACCGTACTATGTGGTTCTGATGTAACAATAACATGTAATATGTAATAATAGCATTGTTCGTTTCTAGGGTTTATTCAGAGGTGCAGGTGAACTTCTAAAATCACAAGGAATCCTGCTGACGTATGGGGTACGTGAAGCTCTGCTCTGCCACGGATATTTTATGACCGTATGGACATGCTGTCATCCTAACCATAACACTTTGTTTCTATATCCAGCCATACGCCGTGAACGGTCAGATCACCCCAGAAAGCAATGTTAACTTTGACTACAGTCTAAGACAGAGGTAGGCCTACGTCGAATGTACGTTTTTTAAATTTATTCATTCTTCTGTTTGGCTTGTATGGGATGATTTGGCAATTATGTCAAAGAATGAAGACAAATAATCCTAAAATGATTTCCATGTTCTTATAATGCTGTAATAACGTCTCGATTCGCTAAACACAGTGGAAGATTCAAATGGTTTAATGATAACACTTGACTAATCTTCCTTTGCATAATAAATAATAGGCTACTAATGCTTGCAGCAAAGTTAAAAAAAAAACAATGTTGCTTATCAACACAATCAGAGATGCCTTGATGTCCGGCACATGTCTTACAGGAATCCAGAGTGGGGTCTCAGAGATGTATATCTTCTCAGTTCCATGGCACAGAAGAGCGGTTTGTTCCTGGAGAAAGTGGTAAGCAGTCAGCCAGGCTTTCAACGCATGTTAAAATTGAGAAAAACAAATGCATTGATATAACTTTGATAAATAACACGTTGAGAAACGGCACTTTGAAATTATTAATTTCATCTTTGTTTGTCTTTTTTTTTGTTTTTCTCACCAGGTGGACATGCCAGCTAACAACAAATGTCTTCTATTCAGGAAGGAGAGTTTGGTGTAGGAGATTTGCCAGCATGTTGTTACATGCATTGCCCAAGTTATTCCATTGCACATCACTTATATTGTATGAGTCATTCTGTATGAATATATTCATTCATGAGCACAAAAACATCAACAAGTAAACTATTACTGTGAATATTCTTTTCGTCACATGACTTTTGCCATTTCCGTTTTATGCTTATGCACAGTATTGTTTAGCAAATTGTTCTAATATTGTTTTGTACAAGATTACTAATGCTGAGTTTTTTTGTTTTTGTTTTTCAAAAGTACTGTGTTTCACTATGTAAAAGTAAGTCCACGTATAACATTTTCTAAAAGCACGTTTAACTCATCACAAATGCGCACATAGGATAGAATGTATGAGATAAACTGTACTGTTAGTACTCACACACCTGGTGGAAACCCACACGGTCCTCAACAAGAACACAGCTGGGCTGCAAATGTTTGTAGTTTTCTAACCTCTACGTACATGACAGATGCAGCCTGTAAAAGCAACATTTTCAATTCTCCAGGAGCAAAAGATTGGAAGAGGGGCAAGGCCGTGCCTTAGGTAGACAGTGAGTACCAACAGACTGGTGCAGTAGGCAGGACTGTGTCTCACAGCCACAGGGCAGAGAGGTTAATGAGTGACAGAATATGAGGGATATGAAGTACAGCTTAGATGAAGAGTTCACTACAAGAACAATAGCATTGTGTAGATAGTTGTGTATTACTAATATGACGGACAACACAGGATTTCATTATTATCCTCAATAGATGTGCTTATCTCACCCTTTATGCTGTGGATGATTTACAAGGTAACGATCAAGCATTTGGTGTACATGGGAGGAGTGTGTGGATGAGTTGGTCAAAGTCTAAACTGATAATGTAATAAAATGATTTGCTGTTAATAATAAAACTGATCATACGACTTACTGGAATTGAAAGCAAGTTTGTCAGTCCTTTGGAGAGCTCAGTGTGGGATATCTCCTTTGAGATTAGATTGAAGAGGAATTATTTTTCATGAGTCACTTTTGCTTGGACATTTAGGGTAAAATGGCTGAGGAAACCGCTGTTTTAAAGAGTTTCCTGACTTGCAAAGTGTGTTTGGAGACTTTAAAAGATCCTGTATCTCTGAGCTGTCACCACAACTTCTGTTCCAGCTGTCTTCAAAACTTCTGGGTCCGCGCTAAAAACAAAAACTGTCCAATTTGTAAAAGAAAATCATCAAAGGATAATACAATTGTTAACTTTGGAATACAGGAACTAGTTGACGCCTATGCTGGAAGACAGAAAGCTGATCCAGCCGAGTCTGGGGCAGAGGTGGATAATCTGAAGGAGCAGCTGAAACCTGACTTGCGGTCTCTGAAGAGGAAAATGAATAAATACCAAGAGATTGATGGGAAATATGATAACATGGCCCAACACTGCAAGAAACAACTGATGAACACAGAGTTCCAGATCAGAGCAGAGTTTGACCAGCTCCGCCGGTTTCTAAAACAGGAGGAGGAGGCCAGACTGGCAGCCCTGAGGGAGGAAGAGGAGCAGAAGAGTAAGACCATCACCCTGGAGAGGAAGGACATTCATGCACAGATGTACGCTCTCTCTGAGATCATCTCCGCTGTGGAACGAGACCTGGCGCAGAAAGACAACGCAGCATTTCTCACCAGCTACAAACGCACCCAGGCCAGCGCCAGGGACCTCTGCTCATCGCCTGATCCACAGCTGCTTCCCGGAGGGCTGGTAGACGTGGCCAAACACCTGGGAAACCTCGCCTTCAGAGTGTGGGAGAAGCTGAGGGAGGACAAGATCAGGTTCACTCCTGTTATTTTCGATCCAAACACTGCATCGAGCTGTCTTTATCTGTCTGAGGATCTGACCAGTGTGAGAAATAATTACACCGTACCGCAGGATCGCCCTGACAACCCAGAGAGGTTCATGGCGTACTCTAATTTTCTGGGTTCTGAGGGCTTCAGCTCAGGGAAACACAGCTGGGAGGTGGAGGTAGGAGACCATCCCCACTGGCTGATAGGTGTCACTAAAGAGTCGGTGGACAGGAAAGGCCAGAGTCATGCTTCGCCAGCAAATGGATTCTGGTGTTTAATCCATCATGATGAAAGGTACACTACTGGTTTGGGTAAAAACTTGACATTGAATAGGATTCCACAGAGGATCAGAGTCCAGCTGGACTGTGGCAGAGGGGAGGTGTCCTTCTACGACCCCGAAGGCAAGACACATCACATCTACACTTATGAAGCCACATTCTCTGAGAAGATCTACCCATTTTTCAGTGTTGGACCAGCAGATGAAGCTCAAACCATAGACGTCAAAGTGTGTGATCAAAAAGTGAAGAAAATAAAAATAATAAGTGAGTAAGTGTCAAATGAGTATCAAATGTCACTCTAAGAGGGAAAAGCTGGACAAGGTTTAGCTGTGAGATATTGTGGTGTATTCTAGCACAGAAAGATTAATGTTTAATGCGGATAGAGTCAATATACTGTAGTAATACAGAAAGGTTAGTCAAAGTCTACATGTTTTATTATCCAATCTGCAGTATAACATGGTCATTCTGCACAATAAAATTCTTGACAAGGCAAGGGTCAGCTACGTAGTACAAAACACAATAGAACCATAGTTAATAATAACAAAGCAAGGTAGTCAAGGTATAATATGAATAAATAAAATATGGTGAAACAAGGTGCAGGTAAAACATATTTACAAGAGATAGTGTACAGTAAAGTGACTGGGGGGAAAGGTATGTACAGGGAATCGTCAGTGTCCATTGTTCAACCGCTTGATAGCCTGGGGATGGCCAAATATGAAATGCCCAGGGTGACGGGTCATTTAAGTTTAAGTACTGACTGCCAAGCTGTCGTTTGTTTGAATCTGTATACTCACCATCGATTATTGTAAACAGAATGCAACTTGGTATGTTGACACAAAAAAATACTAAATATGGAATCAAATGTAAAATAAACTAATTATAACAATAGAAGAAAACTGTATGCAGAATATAATCCTAGAAAACATTATTGGTAGAAAATGTAGAAATCATTGTTTCATTTGTGTTTCTTTCATCTGTCTCTGCCTAAAATGCTAACAAATAAGTGAGTTTTTAGGACTGTTTAGGATTACTGCAATAGAAACATTAAACAGTTGAAGAAGCCTCATGTTGTATGTAATGTGATTCATAAAGACTACTGAGACAGACTGGGAAAGGAGTGATCTTTGATCTTTATTGTGTTTGTTTGGTCAAGACTGGCAGAGCTTGAGTCAATCTCATTTACAAATATGCTCTGTGACAGTTTATTAATGAATGTACAGTTTATTCATTCTTGAGAAAATGCAGCAGTTGGTTACTGTTTTTGGTAAATCTAATTATAATCGTTCCATCAAAAATACAGTACGGACACATTTTTAGGGTATTGTATTTTGCTATTGAAATAAAGTGACAATAACGCAACTGTATACTCTACAGTACCACAAGCAGCAAAATTCCCAAAATTGGGATCACACTGAAAAGCGTTGAACATTTAAAAAATGCCATGTCGAACTCTGGGAAAAGCAATTCAGAATGCCACAAAATGTTAATAATGTTAATAAGGAGGTGCTCGTTTTAATTTTGTTGGCCTTCCATCCCATTGGCATGTGTGTTTATTAACTACAACATGCATTGCCAAGTTATTATCAGTTATATATTTTGTTATATTCAAGATACAAGTGGGACCAATATTGGTTTTACATTCTTGAATCCAACCTAACTATTGTTGTCACTTTTGACCTGGCCGGGAGTAAGAATTGTTATTTTTCAAATGAATACCACCACATATTTTGTAAAAGGGTACATGTTTATTTTCATAATATTCAAATGGAAACATTAGACAGTGCTTGAAAGGGAGAAGAGTGAAATGAGAGCAACATGCTTAACAATAAATCAGAACAATTGTATTGTTCACAATACAAAAATGATCAAGAACACACTTATGTATCAGGTATACAATAGAAACAACACCTTTTTTAAACACATTATTTAAAAAAATGATCATTTATTTCCCCTAGCTGAGTAAATTTGCTTTCGCTTTCACAATACTATAATAGAACAAATTCCTATATTTGGTTTTTGTTTATTTACAAATACTTGAATGGAGAAAAACTGCTGTATTAATGTACTCCTCTCTTCTAAGTACTTTTTAATATGAAATAAGTACAGCAACTTCTAGAATATAGATCTTCAGTGAGCAATTTTTTTTTTGTTATATGTATTCCTAATATTCTCCAATATGTCTCCATCATTGAATGTCACCTGCTTAGATGTTGTTGTGTAGTGACCCCAGAAGCATTGGCAAACCAAGCTAGTCCTGCGGGCGCGCTGAAACATCACAGGTATTTTTACTGAGCGCCTCCCGGACCTTCTTCAGCCTGCGCTCCGTGATGGTCCTCACGTAGCTGTCTGGCTGGATGATGGCCATGCCGTCCTGCACCACGCCCATCACCAGCCAGGGGCTCTCCTCCATGGTGATGTTGGGACATGGGCAGCTCCAGTCCATCTTGGCGAGGGTCACCTCCAAGTGCTTGGTGCTGAAGAAGCTCAGGCCCATCTTCTCATCTCGCAGCACCTCCTCCAGGCTGAAGCGGGCTATACCGGAGTCCAGGTCTTCGATGAGTTCCGTCAGCCGCCCCACAATGGCGAAGTCACTCCGGCACAGGTTGGGCACCATCTTCCCCTTCACGCGGCACGTCCTGCACGGCCTGTTCTTAGGCTGCGGGCAGTTGGCCTCGCACTCCTTTTTGCTCCGGAAGTTGTTGGGGTTACCATGGCAGCCGCCGTAGGCAAAGGCCTTGCACTGCTTCATCAGGGAGTTCCAGGCCCACCTGGCCTCCCAGGTCTTGCAGGGTCCCTGGACGGCGGGGAGGGAGCAGGTTCCCGTCCCCTGGCGCTGACACGACGCCTGGCACTCCTCGTAGGTCTCGAAGCGGTTCCGGCTGTCTTCGCACCCGCTGTTGCTGAAGGCCACGCAGCTGCCGTGCTTGGCGTCATAGTACCAGTCCACGTGGCGCTCCTTGCTGCACTCCCGCCGGTTCACCTCGGCCAGGCAGTCGGCCGGCGAGAACGGCCGGCCCATGGGCATCTCGGGGTCCTCGGAGAAGTCGTTCTCCGTTCGCCGGATGACAGACAGCGGGTAGTCCGCGCGCAGAGCGCCGGCGAGATTGCGCGCGACACAGGTGTAGATGCCCGTATCCCACACCTGGGCGTTGTAGATGACGAGCTGGCCGATGTTGGTGATCACCACGTTGCCGTACATCTGATCGGGCCTCATGACCAGCCGCCCACGCCGCTCGCTCTGCTTCTCCCAGGTGACGTCGGGCTTGGGGAGTCCGACCGCGTCGCAGTGAACGCTGACGGTGCCCCCCACGTATATGGACTGGTGGGTCGGATTGGAGAAGAGCGTGGGGAGCAGGGCGTCCTCCAGGGAGGAGGTAGGGGTGGGGAAGGCCGTGGTGTCCTGGGGCAGCGGACTGGTGGGAGGTCCCGCCAGGTAGAAGCGGCAGGCGACCACGGTCAGAGTCGCCCCCCGGACGCAAGCCTCCGCGTCCATGTAGCAACGGTTGAAATACGTGAGACCGTCCGAGGCGCAGGTGAAGCTGGGCTCTTTCTCACAGCGGTCCTGACACTTGCAGATGGGCTGGCCCTCCCAGATGTCACAGGTGGCCCCCTGCTGGCTGCAGAGGAACCCTTGACAGGTAGCTGCTGGGCTCCCGTCTCCTGTACCCCCATCCTGCCCCACTGGCTGGGCAGGCGGGCCGTCTGAGAAACGTGCAGCTACACAGCTGTTCAGACCACAGACATTGGTGCAGCACTTCTCAAACTCTGCACAGTCCTGCATACAAAAATAAAAGTATTTAATGAATTGGTAATAATAATAATAATTTAAAAAGTAACTGCAAGGTGCATAATAAGGGTTTTATGGCTTTCATGAGGTGCTATAAGATAATTAAAATATATAGTCACCTCATCCATGTTGCATTCTCTCTCACAGGTGCTTTGCGCATCAACCCACAGATTGCCATTTAGCTTGTTTGGACAAACTCCTTGGTGTTCAACTTTGGGCCCTGCTACACTTGCACTCTCGACTAATGCGTTAAACGACAGAATTAAGAAGAGAAGGAAGCAAATGCCTCCAAGAGCACTGGAGACATTTGCGCCGGGAACATTTTGTGGTGAGTGAATGCCAATTGTACATCTATACCTCCAGACTTGTGCCAAATAAGACATTGTTGGTCCTTTGCACGAATCAGCCCCCAAGTAGTTCCATTACTCCTTCAGCTCCTAACGTCAGGAGACATTGTTCAAAGGCCATTCGACCTGCTGTGCGTAACCATTCTGAATAGTTTACTCCCGGGAATAACTACCTTCCCCGACGATCGAAACAAATTACGGTTTGAATTGAAAAAAAGAAGAAATAATCATCAACACGATAGCGTGTATTGAAGTCGCGTCCCAGACATGCAAGATGAGCGAACGCCACGGCACAATGAGAAAAGAAAGGCACAACATCAGTCTTTCAGGCTGTGAAAGGGGGGTGGAGAGGGCAGCCCCCCTGACATCCCCCATGGTCTTTCAGTGTCTGAAACTTTTATGAAGGAGTACCATGCGCTAAGCAACTGGACAAACATTGTAAAAAAAAAAAAAAACATCAAAGAAATTGTGTGGACCAGGTTGGCAATCTATCCCCACAATTGTGCGCATGTAGAAAACGATTCTGGAGACAAATAAAATGTTAAATGTGCCCAGACAGGATTGATGGTCCGTCTATTAACACGGCAATAATTCGTATCCCCCTTTTTTAAGACATAGGCCTACATGCGTTGTGTTGATACTGTGTTCAAATCCATGACAAGAATGGCATATTTCTTTATTAAACTGAACTGAATAGCATATATTTGTCATAGGCAAAGGGGTTGCAGTTAGGCTGGCACGTATAAGCAGGGGGGCGTGACACATCACGTGTGAAATAGTAAAAAAAAAAAAAAAAGGAAAAAAAAGGGTTCTTTACGTTCATCTTGTCTAGACGTCGGCCTATCCACTGCTATCCCTCATTTACCACACAAAGCTCATATAGGCCTATCTCGCGAAAAACGCCACATTTTCAATGGCGTTCGGTTCATCTGCTCGCCCTCTACTGTTGTGGCGAGGCTATGAGAAGCAACTCTTCGTTTCTTTTCATTGAAAATGACCCCTCAACCTTTGGATGACTTTTGACCGCACGGCATTCAAAATGCTGCGACGATGTCCCTGTTATCCTCAACTGGCCAATGGAACATAAGAGCAACTAATCAATTCAGCACCCCCACAAACCACAACTGCACTTGAGCATGATACCAACGAGCCTCGACTAACAATGAAGTCACCGGTTCCCACACATTGGCTTGAAAATAAAATAACGTCTTATTTATGTTTTATTAAGGTGGCCCTCCCCAACTGACCCTTATAAATCCCTATACTCATCCTTATATAATCCTGCAATCATTGTAATGTGGGCTGGACAGAGAGGGGCGTTATTCTTTATTGTATTTTGCTGTAAACTATACTATTCTATACATATCACATATCACATATCCACATGAGATCAGCCAAGGATTTAAACTTCATGCACTATATTATATGATAGTTTCTTTGCAAGCCCCGACGTGACAACGAACTGAAAGTGATATATATATAGCCAAATAAGCTTATTGAACGTGGGAATATGTATTTTTGTGTCAGCCACTTTCTCATTTCGCTTTCTTTTATACCTACATTAAACCAAAATACCTTCGGCCAGGCGCGGCGTTGTGGTGGGCCCAGGCCCAGGCCCGTTAGGCCCACCCACTTGTACAACTGGCCCATCCTAAATGACTGGGAGAACATATATTTTCTTAACTTTCATTTTTAATAATTAAAATTAACATTTAAATACATACTAAAAACTAAAAAAACGTTTCCCTTTCTAAAAAAGTAAAAGACAACATTTATTTAGCTACTATCATGTGTGAAGTCTGGACCAATCACAACAGGCCATTTTACGTCGGCCCAGGCCTGTTAAGCGCGCGCACGCACGTCACGGTACGGAGGTTGTTCGGCAGCAGATGATGGCCAAAACAACTTGTTTGATCAATCAATAATGTTTTATCTAATTAATTCATTGTTATGGCAGACATCGCTTAATACGTACATTAAAAGAGAACGGAGTCGCCAGAATCCTCGCCTGCCACCTGTAATTAAAGGATTTGGTTTTTCGTGCGTTTTTTTTTTCAGGCTTCGCCTAATAACGCGTCAGTTTCCAGCTGAGTAGCATGCGTGTATCAATGCAGTCACTCACTGTCTAATTTCATAGCTGCAAATGCATTCCCTATTAAGACTAGAAGAAACAAGAAAACAATGTGCTGAAAGTTCCTGCCTAACTTGATTGTCTCCATATTGCCTTGAACGCATAGACGGTTTCTGTTGAGACAAGCTTATGAATTGACAGCGCAGTGCACCGCTCTCTCTCTCTTGTTAAAAGTCAATCTAGCTCACCCAGCAGTCAATCTCTCTCTCCCTGCTATCAACTTAAACAAATAATAAATAAACAAATAATAAAAAAATAAACAAATAATCCAGCCGGATCATCCAAACAAGACGGTATTTCCTTAAATATAATTAAAATGTCAGTGTTCTGCATGTATTGGTCTACACTCGGCATTGAGAATGTTTTAGAAAAATATTTATTAAAGTGTCATAATCAACCAGACGAGCTAATTTCTGTTTTAGCGAGACTACCAGTTGGAAACCGTCAAAGCGCCTGCTTTAGGGCTACTATGTTGTGTGGCTCATTATACTACAAGTGTGTAAAATTGTTAAGTGATTTTGATGAAAATGTGTAAAAATTGTGCTTTTGCGCAACCATTTTAAGCAACAATGGTCTGGGAAAGGGGGGGGGGCATTGATAACAGGGTTCTTTCTTTCACCCTTGTACTAGTCCCTTCATTAAATATCTACTGAAGGCGCTACTGCATGACAGCAAGTGTCTATAAATCCAGCCCATTCTGAGGTAAGATGTGAAAACAAATTGTACAAATTCAAGTAGATTTGATAAAGGCCTATAGACATAAAAACACTTTCACTAAATGTTTTTTTTTTTTATTCCATTTTTCCTCTATATAAGAAATGCACATTTCTTGTCATGATCGTGTATCTAAATGGCCTTCCAATCGTAAGCCAAGATAAAGATTCAGTTTAAGAAAGTTGGACAGTTAAAAATGACTGTGGAGTGTGTGTTGTTGGTGGCTGGTTTAAGCAGCCTCACCTGGTCAGAGTTAGACTAATTAGACTCTGGGACTGGGTGAGGCTGCACACCTGTGGGGCATTGGCCAATCAGGCCCACAGGTTAAACCAGCCACCAGCACACACACTCGAGAGGAGCTCCAGCATGTACCACCTGCTCTGTTGTTCATACTACTACAAACTCAACAATAAACCGGTTTT
>OMNO01015174.1:0-10383 GCA_900303215.1 Trachyrincus scabrus | reverse complement strand
ATTTATTTATTTATTATATATATATATATATATATATATGTATCGTTTTTGTTTTTTTACTTAGACAATTGCGCATGCGTGTACATGCAATCTAATTAGTTACATCTCATTGGCTATTCTTAATTATGATTATCTGCAGCGGTGGCAATTAGCCTTCATTTCCACCATGTAAATACCAGGTGAATTGGCTTGATCTTTGTGCAGGTCGTCGGGGTGAACGTCAAGAGCTGTGGCGTAAAACTATTGCAGAGTGCACGATGGCAATATTAGTGGGTGGTGTCCTTTTCTTGATCTGTTATTCTGCTTCCTGTTATCAATTCAAAGGTTATAGGTATGGGCAATTTGGTGATCCCGTACGAGAATGGAAGGCGTTGGAGAGGGCTATCAAAAAGGAAAGGGTGATACCAAGGGCCAGTTCTCAGATTAGTACCAGACCTCTTCCTGTCTTCCTGCGTGTCTCTAAAATTTATGACAATAAGGCGGCATTCAATCCTGAAAGTGGTGCCGGACCACTGCAGGATGCTGAGAAGGAAATTATGCGTGCTACTCCTTTACCCATAACTACTGCGTCACCTCTGCCTCACCTGATTGAATGCTTGTGCCACCTGGATAGAATGTATGTGAGGGTCAGTAAGTTCCTCTTCAACACTAAAACGGGATACAAATATCTGAAGCTGGGATCCTGTGTTGTAAACCGAGCCAGCCCAGACCATTATTACTTCCTCTACCTGCTGCGAAGTCCATGTGGTTTCACCAATCAGGTTAGTGAAGCATTACCTTTAAACGGTGTAACTTTTACCTGGTGTTCAATGGTCCAAGCACACAATGTGGGTAGTTTATACTAGTAAATGATGTGACCAGAGGCTAAACATTCTTGAACTTTGCCAATATTCCAGAGCAACCCGGATTTATTTGCCATCAAAAACATTCTTCACTTTAACCGTGATGGTCCTGTTCTCTGGGAGGTTCCATTTGATGTCCCCGTGGAATGCCAGTACCATAGGTGTGGTCTTTATTGTATTATGTATTGAATTGCTTCTCTACATGGTAACAAGTTACCAATTAACTCATCTCATTAGGCCCATGATTCTTTTCAGCACTTGCTAAATGATTCCTATCCTTACAATTGCTAGACATAAAAAAAATATATATATATATATATTAATTGTTTTGTCTTGCTGGATACAAGACAAAGAATTCAACACTTTGTGTGATATTTTTTGTTTGATCTAGGACTCACCATGTGTACTCGCCTGGGATTCACCCAAAATTGAAGGGTGGCACAGTTTTCAGAAAACTCCGCACTAAAGCAAGTGTCATCATTGTCCCTCAAGATGGTATGTAGCACTTAAATTGTTAAAGCTTTTTAAATATGGGTGAACTAATATACAATGTACAGCAGATCAATTAACACTGTTGTTGCGATACTTGGTACTAGTATTGCTAGTGTACCATTGACCTTAAAACTACCTTTTTTTTGAATGACTTCAACGCTGATTGTGCATAACAAGGCTGTTTAGTATGGCCAGGTGTTTGCTCCTGGCACAACTAAATGTATTGCATGGTCTGAAACTCAAGATGGCCAGCAGGAACATGCACGCTCTTAAAAGTTAACACATTTGACTCCAAAAATGTGGCATCTGAATGTCTTGCTGCAGACTTTTTTCACTTGCTTTGCCAAGGGTTGACTCTTGAGCTTTTCCCCTTCAGCGGCAGGGAACGAGGTGGCCTGGGCCAATGCCTTTATCATGGGACAGCCGATGTACTTTGAGGCCAAGTTCACAGACACCCCCAGTGCAGGCCAAAGGTTGTTTGTGAACAATTGCAATATGAGCGCTTCGCAAGATCCCAGGTCGTATCCGAAATACAGAGTGATTGCTAACCAAGGGTGAGGCTTGTCATATTCAAATGCCTTTTTCTTTATTTAATGGGACAAAATGAGTAATGCGCCTTTTTTTTTTTTTCGCCCCTTGACTTCAGCTGTATGATTAATGGCTTAGTAACAGACCAGGCGAAGTTCCTCAAGAAAGACTCAAAGATGTCCCTGACGTTCTCTCTTGGTGCCCTGGTGTTCAAGGAGATGATGGCTGCCCCAGAAACGCCAAAGGTATTGCAGGCACATGCATGCATTTCCTCAAAGCATTGTGCAACTGCACCTCAATACCGCTTCAACTTTTTCATTCTCTAGAAAATCTACTTGCATTGTGAGATCTCTCCTGGGCCCCTTACTGCAACACCAAGCGCCAAGACCTGCAATTATGAAACTGCTACCAAAAAGTACATTCCTTTCATTCATGGTTTGCGTTGAGCATTTCCTCAACTGAATTGGTTTCCCTGAATTTACGTTTTGCCTAAATCTATCAGGTGGCGGGAGTTGTATGACGATGATGTGGTTTGTGCCTGCTGTAGCAATACCTGTTCGGTTCAGCCAAAGGGTGAGTTTACACTACCATATGCATCGTTTCACTGATAATTTCCGTGTGACTCTTTGTAAATCATACTTTAATGTAGAATGGTATGCCACATAACATAAAATGTTGCACTATTTTGGATCTAGTTATATCTACTTCAAATGGAGGTACCGTTTCCCTTCCTCTAAACAATAATTTGCCTTAATGCGCTATTTTATTTCTTTCAGCTTCAAAGCTTTACACAAGCAGTCCTTTGGAGGTTGGCGATAGTCCTTTGGAGGTTGGCGATAGTCCTTTGGAGGTTGGCGATAGTCCTTTGGAGGTTGGCGATAGTCCTGTGGAGGTTGGCGATAGTCCTGTGGAGGTTGGCGATAGTCCTTCCCTTGAATCCAATTTCCAGTCTGGGAATGTGGCCGATCATGCATGAGTTCCTCAGCCGCTCAGAGGATGACTACTGGAAGTCTGGCAAATAAATCCCACTGTATTTTAATTAAGTCCAATAAAACTATACATTTGTGCCTAACTGCTTGTACTGATGACATTGTCAACTATACAATGTTTCTTTTAAACTCTGGCTCAACTGAGTGGCCCTTGCATCCTAAATATCTGAACTAATTAACATAGTTCCTAGATTTATCAAGCCATGTGCATTCACGGTTTACCACAAATGCTGGCCAGTATGAGAAGTTTAATTTCCATGAAACAGTAAACATCAAATGTCACTTCTAAAGTAAAAGACAATAATTTTGACCTGTATTCCATATCTAAAGATATGGAAAGCTTTCTCAAACTGTTAAGTTACAACCATCCCCTAGGATTTCCTTTGCTTTCAATGTCTAAACTGCGTTCACTTGCCATGTAATCTTGAATTAGTATGAAGGCATTTCTAAGAATCTCCTGAAAATGGTTGAGTGTTCTGGTGTAGATGCAGTCCTCAACCACGAGGGGGTGGAAAAGATTCATTCTCTGGGCTTGCCGGAGTTCAGTTGGAAGTTCAATGTTTCGTGCCAAAGGGTTGCCAATGAGTGCATGATACAGCAGTCGGTGACGAAGGCTCTTCTCCATTAACACCACTAGATCCCGCAGTCTACAATGTATTTCTTTAGGGTGCCACTGTGATGGGTCCGTGGACAAAAGCAGCTCCATTAGCGCAGTTTTAAAATGGACATATTTAAGCGCACTACTTCCTGTCAGTGCCGTCTGCTTCTGATGGAGGAAACTTAGAATGTCAAGTACTTGACTGTGGCATGCGTGCTCGGGCAGCGTTTTGCACACATGCTTCAAGAAATTGTCCTCGTAGTTGGTTAAAGACACTGTCCAGGAAATGTCTGAGACGTTTGTAGAACAGGGAGTTATTGCAAAATAGGCTGTGGTGTTGTTGAGTTTTACCACAGGGTTGAGGGTAAAGTGGACCTTCCTTCCAGATCTGAATCGAATTACCAGCGACCCAGGGATATCTGTTTTACTAAAACTCAGCTCAAACTCATATTTATGGGATATCTGCTCCCACGCTTTCCTTATTGTACCCTTGAACCATTTAGTAACCTTAGCTTTGGAAAGAGATGTGGTGTCTTTCATACAGAGAAGACTACAAACATCTGTGCTGTATTTTCTTGTTGATTTCTCAACCTGTTGGTGAAGCAGACATACCATATCATCTTGCATATCAGAAGATTTACAGTGGCAGCCATTTTGGCTCTCTATCTTCTCCACCATGTTTATTTTGCCAAAGCCTTGCATGCCATCTTCAGAGGTGCTCCAGAGCCGGCACTGAAAACCATACGGTTCTGGTGGAAGAAATGGGACAACAATGTCACAGCCACTCTCTGTCTGAATAAAGTCCTCCATAACAATGCCAGCACTTTCTCCACTTGTGGTCCTCATGACTTCTATAAGGTCATCTGTAAAGCCTTCTAAAAATGCCCCCGTTCTCCACATTTTAGCACAGGACACTTTGACAAATCTGGCGTGGAAAAGATGCAGTGTGTTACTATCCGGCAGTGGCACCCTGCCAGATATGCGTTCCACTGGTGGTGTTGTGTTGGATTGAATCCAGTTTTCTTCAAATTGCTGGCGGGAATAACGTTTCAAGTATTTCCTGAGAAAGTGGACCAGAGAGATAGCTGAGAATATGTTCCATATATACAATAAGTAATTCTTTTCCTGCTCCCTCTCCACAGAGTCCCTTTGCGGTGGTTTAGAGAGCCAAGGTACTGAGACTCTCTGTATTTCTCCTTGGGTAGATGATCTACTTGGGTCTGTCGAGGCCCCGCTTGTCTGAATGTGTTCCCTGTTTTCATTGGCCACACGGTGACTTGGCACCCTGTCCAGTTGGACATGCTCCTCTCTATGTGGTACCGCTGGTTCTTCCGTGTGGTCTGCTGGTGAAGTCTTGTGATGGTGGTGGACATCAGGTTCAACCTCGACCTCTTGGGGCCGGTTTGCATCTGGTTCAGCTATAAAGTGGCTTTTCACAGAATCCTTGGACTCAACATATCCATTTTCCGCTTCGCCTTCGGAATAAACGCACGGCAAATCCTCTGACGTGAGGAAAGTATCGGGGCTGTTTGAGGGCGCCGAGGACTCGCTTGGTTTCTCGCGGGTCACTTCAAGGTTCACTTGAGCTTTGGAGTCCGTTTGTGGGACTATATTATTGAAGGGTATTTCCGTGTATGGTTTCATGGCCTCGTTCAGTAAGCCTTCGTGTTCTTCCATGCCCCCTGTGACCATATCGGCCCATTCCTCAACTCCGGGCTCCTCTGTTGGATACAGGATCAGACCCAAAGTCACAGCTAGGACTCGAAGGAGTGGACCCTGCATCATTAATGTTGCCTGAAAACAAATCACAGCATAAAATAATTACTATGATTCGATTTTCTATGGTAATACCACCCGGATACCAAAGTGAATTAAAAATATTTACCAGAAGAATAGGATTGCAATACACTACAGTTCTATACAGTAAGAATTAATTGAAAGACTTGATGTATTACAGTGCACAATGCACATTTTTTGGTTGAAAACATGTTAGATGACAGCAACTGAGAAACAAATTGCTTCCTTGTTTGAAATCCTTTACAATACATTTTCATTTCAGTTCAACTTTACATCAATAACACTACTGTAGCCTATTATTTCCATGCCATACCAATAGTTAACATTGCTCATCAAAGAATAACATTTGTATTCACTGTAAAAAAAAAAGGTAGAGGTAAGAACTCACAATAATCTTCACTCGTTTTCTGAATTGGATCAGGAAGGAAGCAAAAACTACCCTTGCTAAGCAACAGTTTCTCAGTTATCTCTTAGTAATAGCTGTAGGTTGTCTTTTGTGACTTATTTCCTGTTTCCCAGCCCAGTAGAGTGGTGTCATATTTTGTGTTTGCAATACACAAACCATAGCAGATAACTTCCCGTTCTGTCACTGTTCACTACTCTACTGGTCTTTCGATGAATTGTAAAATATACTGTGAGAGCCCTATTACAAAAGAAATAATGTGTGGCAAATCCAAGTCTATGGTCTACTAACTGGTTTGTCCAGCCTTTTCATTTTGATGGGTGCCGTTGAGTGTCATACAGAGTTTGTTAAAGGACTACCAAGTTTCAGTACAACTTCGCATTTTGACCAATTTGCCAAAGAAAGACATAACACGACAAAAACACGTGGAAGAGATTCCATCTCTTACACAAATAACGCTTAACCAAACTCCTCAGCCACAAGCGTTCACATTTGAATGGCCTTGGGTATTTTGCATGTCTGCTTGTCCACAGCTGAGCTTTGTAGTTATTCCTTTATGCGATGAATGATTTATAATACCATGAATAATACAATTATTCATTGACTTTGTGTTAAAGTACATTTCCTGGTGTGGAAGTTACCTTATTACTTTAGGGACAGTGTCATGGCTATGGGAGTAATGTTCTTTCAGAAAGGTAAAGCACGGGCGTGTCTGATGGGAGTGGCAGGGTGACAGGGGGTTGTGGTCGGTTCCAGACCTCACTATAGAAGCTCCCACAACGCCATTCTAGACTCCTAGCTTACAGGACGGGAATGTGCGATAGGTATATGAAAAACAACAAAACATAACAACATTTATCATAATAACCCAATCCTTGTTGGACTGTATGTGGATCTATTGAACACACTTTGAAATAAGCATATAAGGTAAGTCAGGGTTTAATATTATTTATTTCTTCACTTTGTTGCACTCCCTTTTGAAAGTGTTCCTTTTGAACTAGTACGTGCTATTTTTTAAAATCATGTCACAATAACTTAATGGTCCATATAAAGTGACCCATTAAATGAAGTGATAACATTGACCTTATTTACTTAAATGACTTCAGTCATTTAGATAGATATCATTAAGGAGCAGGTAGGGGTTAGGAGTCTCGCCATACGGATGCGGCTGTAGACATTGGGGATCGAACCCGATACCTTTTGGCTTAGAGCCACTACACTGTCCCCCTTATACTAAACATACCCAGTAGTGGTACATATATTCTACGGTATTGCTTATTCCTCCCTATCATATCTCACGCATTGCATTGTGAAGTTCACAGATTCGTTTGGACGACAAACAGCCCCATCTTTAAACATGGATAAGTTCCGTATGATGTTCCAGTTCCTCCAGTCCAACCAGGAGTCTTTCATGAACGGCATCTGTGGTATAATGGCCCTGGCCAGTGCACAGATGTACTCTGCCTTTGAGTTCAGCTGCCCCTGCATGCCAGAGTACAACTATTCCTATGGAATAGGCCTGCTTTGCATACCGCCCATATGGTTCTTCATGTTAGGTTTCGTACTGAACAATAATGTGTCCATGCTCTCCGAGGAGTGGAAGAGACCCACTGGGAAACGGAATAAAGACCCGATGGTCCTTCGCTACATGTTCTCTTCCATCACACAGCGCTCTCTGATCGCTCCGGCCGTCTGGGTGTCCGTCACCCTCATGGATGGGAAGAGCTTCCTGTGTGCGTTCAGCATCAACTTGGACATTGAGCAGTTTGGGAACACCAGTGAAATCCATGGTTTGTCCGACGTAGAGAAGCTGAAATTGCTGGCAAAGATTCCATGCAAAGACTTATTCAACCAGACCGAAATCAGGGTAGCAGCGTCTCGATACATCAAATGTATATCGCAGGTAGGTGTTGTTATCATTTCACTTCCTGTTAATGTTTTAAATCGACCTCTTTAACTAATACGTTGGGGTTTCCAGATTGTAATCAATGTTTCAATAATGAGGGTGTTTACAATCAAAATGGCCAGATCTCACCTATTCCCTTTGACCCTGACCCCAGTGTGTTATGAGTCTGATACTCCATGCGTTGGGGGGGGGGCGGTCTAGTTTACTGAGTGTTTGTTGCAGGCGTGTGGATGGCTGTTCCTGCTCATCATGATCTTCGTGGCCTTCCTGATCCGGGCCATCCGTCCGTGCTTCACCCAGGCTGCGTTCCTCAAGACCAAATACTGGTCCCACTACATCGACATCGAGCGCAAGATGTTCGACGAGACGTGCAAGGAGCACGCCAAGAGCTTTGCCAAGGTGTGCATCCATCAGTACTTTGAGAGCATCAGCGGGGAGATGCAGCGCTTCCACCGCAACCGCTCGAACCGCGACGAGAGCGAGGACGACGAGGACGAGGACAAGAGGAGAAGCGACGAGGACAAACTCATGGGCATACGGGCTCAGGACGACATGAACAAGGTGTTGTGGAACTGGCACAGCTGCAAGCCGGCGCTGGCGTTGAGGAAGGAGCAGCCCGACGGCGAGGACCAGGAGGACCTGAAGAAGGAGGCGAACGGCGCCCCAAACGGCTTCGCCAACGGACACGCGCACGACGTCGCGAAAAAGGAGTGGGCGGTGTATTACAGTAAAGTTTGATCATTTCAGAGAAAAAGATGAGGAATGAAAAAACCAATCCCATATATCAAGGTTCTGATTGGCTGTTGGTGCTTAACTTTAGGACAACAAGGTCGAGCCGTCGCAGGCCATAGCATTGGGAAATATGTAACTTTGCATCGATTTCTATGTATAATATGTCCTTTTTTGTTACTGAAAAATATTAATTAATTAAAAATACTATTAGTTGTTACCTTTGAAAATAAATAGGCATTCTAGACCTAATCATTGTAGGCCTAATCATTATGCTTGTGTGTAATTGTTTGTATCTTAACTTTACAACCTGCTGCAATATCCATTGAATATCCAAGAATATTTCCCAACTTTTGACATTGACAACAACCTTTCTACTGAAGGCTGACTACGCCGACTGATAACCTCATTGTACTGGGGTTTTGTGTGTCAAGTGTGTGCAAGGCCTCCATAAAATAGTCCAAACGCATTGTACAATATTTTCTACTTTGTGTTATGTGAATAGGGTTTGCCCATTAGGGTTTTGGCAGAGGACTGGTAATACTTCTGGATCACATAGTGCTGCTAGCCTTGCAACATTTCAGATGCAATCACTCATTTCAAAATGCACATAAAGTACATTTACTCGTTATGTTACTTGTTTTTGGCTTTCATTATAAAGGCTCCACACACTTTGTATTTTTTCCACCTTTTTAAGGACGGGGTTCACACTAATACATTTATTTGGATTTAGATTTATGAAGGTCAACTCCAACAATGTGCATGTTATATCATTTTATTCATAGATTATGAGAACAAATTGAGATACTCATCTGTGCCCTGTAAAGCATGCCTGGGTTCGACCCTCAGCTGTGCAGATTTTGCATATAAATATCAAACGTTGAGTATAACAATAGAGATTCAAGGCTTATTTTGGCTGGCCCAGAGCAAAATAGACAATGTTAGTCGCAGAAGTGTCACATTAGGAACTTTATTCTCCTACAGCAAAACACAAAGTTTGTGCTTTGGTGTATACAGAAATGTTGCTGTGTGAGTCTATGGTAGAAACACTCCCACCCACTCTATAAAATGGCGTATGATGGACGTGTTATTCAGATGGCAATGCCTTATTTTTAGTGGCTTGACATCAAATGATTTTGAAGAGGGAATATCTCTTAAATCTAACCAAACAGAGTCAGCGAACTACTTGATCCTACTTTGCAGCAGATCCCCTCAGCCAGACAGCATTAGCAAAGCCCAAAGCAGACGAGAAACATCTGCTCTATAACGTGTGAATTCTTCAACAACTTAAAGTGCAACTCCGTTTGGTAGGAATCATGGTGTAGTACAATGAGTTTATAAGGCATGCTACTAGAGCCACGTTCAATGACGACCTTGCTGTGAACAGGTAGGTTTAAGTAGTGTGACTGTCATTGCACTCAGGTTTTAGTTAGCCTTAAACAGTTTCGGTGGAAGTCTCAGGGCGGACTTGGTATTTAAAGTAAGCTGCTTAACAAGCCAGCAGGACAGTTTAAGTCAAGACCAAGCTGATAAAATGTGGATATCTGCTTTAAACTCTTTAGTGTGGCAGTGTATATACTTAACACTAAATTCAAATTAAAATGTCTCTATACTTAATAGTACATTTTTTAAAAGCACATAGCGCCCCATAGATCAGCTAGAAAACGTGGCAGCTAGAAAACATGTTAAAACTCTGTTTGAGTCTACAAGTTTTGTCTGACAGCCTTTTGTGACATCACAGAAAGTAGTATTTGCATGTGTCACCCCATGAGGAATTATCTGAATAACAAATAGCAGGCAACAATGAAGTCTGAAAACCTGTGTCACATTCAATATGCATCTGACCCTACTGCTGATCCACAGTTTGTTCTGACCAATGCTAACCTCATCCAATATCCATGGTGTCAATGACTAATCGGAGGTTAGGGCCTCTGACCAAATAAAAGCGCATTCTTTGTTTTTGCAGAGATGAATGAAGCGCATGGTATTTACGACTCTTTCGAAACCCCCGAGGGCTCTAATAACCCTGCGTGGTGGGGTACCACATCGTGCTAACTGTTAGCGAGGATGACGTCATAATTAGAGGGGGGAGATGAATG
>OMNO01015173.1:0-10663 GCA_900303215.1 Trachyrincus scabrus | reverse complement strand
GACCGCCACGACGCGGCGGGACCAGGGCTGGCTTACATACGCCCTCTGTCCCCGGCCGGGGCAGACCAGGCGCCGTCGCTGCTGAGACGGCTCAAAGCTGGGCGAGGTCATCCCGCATCCAGCATCCTCCTGAGTTGAACTGACAAACTAAGAGGATCAGCACACTATTTGTTGTTGTCGTCTGTAGAGCCTACCGGCTTTCTCTAAGAGATGGGCAACGTATCATTTTGAAAAGCAAGACCATACGAATTTATGTAAACCTTCCCCAAAATTGTATTTAACCAAAAATGCACCAAATATGAGACTTCCCATCAAAATACATATATCAAATCACTTTTAAGATTTGATTTGTTATATTTATTTTGTAGTAGGCCTAGTGTTCACATTTAACAGCTCCAAACCGTTTGGTGTTTATTATTTACATGACCTCATCAATAGGTTGGCGTCTACAGCTGCTTAAACGGACAGACCATCAGGGGTCAGTCTTGTCTCACTGTCATGCTAGAGCCTGTAGACTCATTTATACACATAATTTACCAAGCCACCTTCCGTTCTAATGCACATTCATAAACAGCACGCATGTGTAATGGTGCGTGTGTGTGTGTGTGTGTGTGTGTGTGTGTGTGTGTGTGTGTGTGTGTGTGTGTGTGTGTGTGTGTGTGTGTGTGTGTGTGTGAGAGAGAGACACGGTAATCCTATCGGTGTGCAGACAACGACTTAGCACATAAACCACTCTCCCTATGCCGCCACCATGCTAGGATAATGGCCGCTATAAATTACGTGAAAGAGGAGTGTGGAGCGAGTGACAGCTGAAACTCAGAGAGCGAGAGAGAGAGAGAGAGAGAGAGAGCGAGGACAGTGGACATGTCACCAGCAAACGTCAGCCGCGGCGTGCTGCCCCATCAGCTATCTGTGTGTGTGACCCAGACCTCGGCCTATCGATCGTATATTTTTCTGGTAGTGACCCATTAAAGTATCTCATTGTGGTTGTGGCTGACAGACGATCCCCCCCCCAACCGAACCTCGAGTGTCTCAGGTACCACCTGTCTAAGGGAAGAAAAAAATAATACCCCCAAAAAGAGACAAGCAATATGGAGTGATGTATTGAGCCCGGTCCGGTCTGTAGCGAGGGCGCTGGCGTTATTTATGGGCTGATGAGAAGCATTTAGCCAGAATAACTCCGACGGATCTGGTTCCAGAGCAGCGGACCCTGGGGGTTTTGCCACCAGGGCTCTCAGAGAGTTATGGCGTGAACCCCGACGCGCTTTCTCTAGACCAGCGAGGGACACGTGCACACGACCTAGACACGATGTCATACATCTCCACCATGCGGATGGGAGCACATGCGTGTGCACACTTTGCATGTGGGCCGTGTGAAGTGTGTGTATGTGTGTGTGTGTGTAGATTTTGAGTATGCATAGGTCGTTCTGCCATAGGACGATGTAATGTGCAGCGTATCTGGAATTCTATGCACTAACAGTTGGAAGGGGACACACACACACACACACACACACACACACACACACACACACACCTGTCCTCCAGCTCGCGGTGCTGCGTCTCCAGACCCTTATGGTTGCTCTTCAAGCCACCGTGCTTGGTGATCAGGGCCTCGTACTCTGTGGCCTGGCGCTCGTGCAGCGCCGCCAGCTTGTCGTGGTCGCGCAGCAGCAGCTCGTGGGCACAGCGCAGCTCTTCCTTGTCCCGCAACACCCCCTCTCGCTCCGCCTCAATGCTGCTCTGCTGCCCCTGCAGCTGGGCATTCTGGGCCAGGAGGGCCGCGCCCCGGGAGCTGAGGGTGGAGTTTTCCACCTGTACGGCAGGGAGGGAGGAGGTCAAAGCTTTTATTTTGAAGTTGACCCTTTCTATTCATAATACCTTCAGTTCACGTAAACGTACAAAGGTTCCCTTATTTACTTCTCAGTGAGCTTTACCAATTTATTTCTTAAGTCATTTATACTGTCTGAATGCGGTTTCAGTGTGTCCATATTTCAACACTAAATGTGTTGAAATAATAAAACGAGGGCAAGATCACATACCGTCTCTAAAATAAATCGATCTGTCATATTTTTTTGACACATTGTGGCGTTAGAATAGCAAACTAGTGCCCTGCTCAACAGCGCAACAGTATTGACTGAGGTACACAACGTTGAAGTTCTTATATTTTTATGTTAAGTTATTAAGTTAAGTTTTATGCCAGAGTATTGACTGACCAGACATGTCCTTCATGGACCATGTAACATAAAAAAACAAAGCACAATCACCTTCCACTGACAAGAAACTACCTATAGGCCAGTAAAAACATTAAACCATTTGTCCTATCTTAGTGAAGAGCTAATTTTCCAGTCATGCTAACTCCACCTAAGTCCAAAAATGTAAAGTTGAACTTGAATGGCAATCCTGACCCACAGATCGCTACAATGCCCCCTAGTGATTCATAATAATTTTTTTTTACTATATAGTAATATTTGTATTCTTTTTGAGAAGGAAAATGGTGCCTGTTAGCATACTGTCTGAATGGAGCTGCTGCTAGCTTACCTGTAGCTTGGCATTCTGGATTTGCAGCACGGTGTTGTTCTCCTGTAGGGAGGCAGTCTGTCTCTGCACTGCCACAATCTGAGCCTGGAGGTTACTGCTCTGGGTGTCCAACTGTTTCAGCTGGCTTCTCAACGCCGCCTTCTCAGCCTGCAGTGTAGCATTCTGGGAACAAAAAAGGCAAAATAACAAACTGAGTATTGGGAACACATTGCAAAAATGTTTACACACAAAAGTGACTCACAAATCCAGCTTCATAGAGCGCGTGCATAGAAAGCTCAAGTGGAAGAGACTTAACGTAGTTCCTCCACCGGCCTTTAGGTGTCACGGTAGAGACTAGCATGTAGTTCCTCAAACGGCCTTTAGGTGGTTCATAGTAGAGACTAGCATGTAGTTCCTCTAACGGCCTTTAGGTGATTCATGGTAGAGACTAGCATGTAGTTCCTCTAATGGCCTTCAGGTACTTCACATTCTAAGTCACTCATAAGTGGTATGCTATGAACTTACATTCCTCTCAATCTCGATGAGTCGGTCTTTGACCTTGAGCAGCTCTCGGGTAGCCTCGTGGCTCTCCTTCTCCCACTTGCTGACGGTCTGCGCCTCCTCCCCTCCTCTAGGGGGTGAGCTCTGCAGCATCATCCTCTCCTCCTCTTCCCGCTGACGTAGTGCCTCGTAGTTCTTCTTCACCTGGACCAGTTCACCGCACATTATTAGCATCATCTCCAAATCCAAATGATTATTAAAAAAGGGTGGTTCGTATAATAATGAATGAAAGCATATTTAACTAGACCAACATCATCCGGTAGCAAATGAGGTGTTTTGGTATTGCTAACAAATGTTTGAGTTTGTATTGCTTCTTGCAATGTCAGTGTCACTATCTACCAACTCCATCAAGCTTTGATTGGATTGGACTACTCTACACTACAACACATTAGAACATCCTAACTAAAGACCCCAAAAGCCATAACCTGGGATAGGCTCATGAACACACCCATCTTCCTGCTGAAATGTCCAACAACACGGTACGATACATCTGCCACCAGAGTTCAAAACAAAAACATCTATGATAGTCTCCAGTCTTCCTTCTGCCACCATGCCCTCTCTGACCTCTGCTGCCTCATAAATATGTACATCAGTGAGTGTTGGCATAAATAACAGATTGGCCTTGGGAAGCCCTTAACGCACATGTTTCAGACGGAGCTGAGGAAATATTTTGGCACACGCTGTTCTCTGATGGAGCTGCAAGATAGGTGTTTTGTTTTCACTTGCTAGGAAGTAGGTGGGCGTGGCTTTGTTTTCAGAACAACACTGTGTATGGTGTCAGATCCCTGACATAGTTCAAGAGCTCCTGTCACTGCAATGCCTACTTGCCGCATTAGCGCTACACAACCAATTTATCAACACATCAACACCGCACATAGACACCTGATATTCTTAAACGCCACACTAGTACACTCGCCTGAAAACTTAGAAAAATCCCACACTCTTGTGTGGGATGTAACGTGTAAACGTGAGGATTTTTCTATGTTCATTTTTATTTGTTATTGATAAACATATAAAACTCGTACTTTATCACCGTTTTGCTTTATTGTCACCATATTAAAGATTAAGAGTGGTCGATATGTTTTAGTACACATTTAAGCAGCTATATTAACAGAATGCGCTCACTCCTCCACCGTGGCCGTTTCCGATACAAAATCAAGGACACTCGTCCTTGAAAAAATAAGAAAATACCAATAATAAAAATGACGGGTTTACTGATAGCTTCGATATTTTGTATTTTTTTTTAGAAAGTGTGTTTTTTTGTCATAAATAAAGTTACATTTCAACTTTTACAGTCTATGATTTCAACAGGCTATTAGACGGGTAGACATAACAAAAATACGTCATCCACTGGCCGGAAGACTGGTCACATGAAGACATTTATTTGTATTTTATTTGCAGTTTTCACAATATTTTTGGTGGTTGAGATTTTCCTTTGGCAGTATGTGAAATCACTTTGGTGGCACCAGCTGGAGTCGGTGCATTTCACTAATATTGCGAGTGAGCGTGTGTGTGTGAGTCTGACCGTCTTGAGCTCTTGGCGCAGCTGCTGGTTGAGGTTGGAGGACTCCTGCAGTCTGGCCTCCAGGGCAGAGATCTTCTCCTCCTTGATCTCCAGAGAGGACTTCAGAGTGGACTCCAGCCTGGACTCCAGCAGCTTAAACCTGGACACACAGACAGGCTTCATAACACTGTGTGTATGTACTAGGTGATTATTAATATTATTATATATATATTAAAGGGTAAGTACACCCCCATTTTAGCAGAACATGCAGGATGTATTTTATTTAACCTTTATTTAACGAGATGAAACTCATTAAGATTAAAATCTCTTTTTCAAGAGCGACCTGGCCAAGAAAGCAGTATAAAACAATACAGCAAGGCTACAGATAGACAACACAAAAAATGACAGTAGGCACTCATAGACAGGAACCTCCGGTTTACAGGAACCTCCGGTTTAAGCATAAAACTACAAACAACGTGGACACTGCGCAGAACCTTCCAGTTCCAAGTCCTTTAGAATTTAAACAAATTGTCCATGAGAAATAAAATCGGAACTTTTGAGAAATTCCACCCAGGAGATTTAAAAAAATGTGATGTGGGGGAAAAAGAAGTGGGACACATTGGGTTCCATAGGAGCAGGTGCAAAGTGTGTTGTCAAACATTAAAACCAAGTGACCCTCCCTCGAGCAGGGTGTGCAGCCAATAGAAAACTACCACTCTGGAAAAGTGTTTTTAGCCAAAAGTAGCAGACCCTTCGTATCTTACTGAGAATTTCCCCCATTTAACAACTTTAGACATTTTAGTCAAAAATAACACAAAAATGTTCACAAACACTTTGTGAGACCCAAACAGAAAGATTGTCAACTGGGATTACTAAGCCTTTAAATTGACCAGCAAATCACTGAGAAGATTATTGACACAAAAAAAAAAACTTTACCCATTGAACCAGACCTGCCACCTGATCTTTGTGTGTGTGTCTCTGACCTGTCGTCAGAGCTTTGCTCGTCGTGCAGGAGTCTCTCCTTGTTCAGTCCAATCTTCTCCAGCTCGTGAGTCAGCTTCTCCAGGTCGTTATTCATCTGCTGAGTACGGAGCTTCTCACTCACCAGCTCCTACACGCACGCATACGCACACACACGTGATTGACTCCACAATAATTTCTGTTATAAGTCATCATTATCTGATCACACAGAAGCACTCAGTGTTGTACCTGAACAATAGCTATCAATAATTAACGGTGTCTATCTCTTTCTAGGAGCCCAAAGAATCAGCTCATTTCAACAATTTCCCCCCAGGATCAATAAAGAAATTTAAATGTGAATCTGTTTAGCAGACAGTCCCTAACCAGAACCCCTGGCGCCCCAGCTGGGTGACGTGGTGGGTGTTGCTCCTCACCTCTCGGAGCGTGACCAGTGTCTTCTTATCAATGGACGACTGCTTGACCAGCTCCTTGTTCTCCTTCTCCAGGTCCCGGACCCGAGTGCATGAGTCCCGGAAAAAGATCATCTCCTTGCCCATGGTACGGTTCTCCTTCTCCAGGCAGGAGAGGCGCTGGTTGCTGTCGTCCAGCTTGGAGTCGCGGATCTCTGCCTGCTGCCTCAGACGCTTGCTCTCCTTCTCCAGCAGCTTCTTGTCCTTCTCCAGCTGGCAGCTCTCCTGCTCCAGACTCTTGTTCTGGGTGGATCCAAGTAGTAGACACATATTCAGCTTAATTCCAGGTCAAATCAAAGTTTTGAGGGAGTAATCCTGGATAATCCCACTTTTTCATGTGTATATAGAAACCTTGACTTCAACAGTACAGCAGTGTCCCAAGTTCTAAAAGCATCTGTGCTATAAACAAACAAACAACACTACTTTTAATATTGAATACACACACAACTTTTTTTTAATACTGAATACACACAAAACTTTCAATCAACTGAATCGTCACTGTAGCATATCATTGGACAGTGTTTGCCTAAAAATGTCCACATTACACAATCGATTACCCTGCAACTGTAACATACCCAAAACTTTGATGAGATCTCTACAAAGTGTCTTGTGCTTTTCTATGATAGATGATTTGTTGCAATGAAGGACAATATTCATCATCATGTTACAATAAGCGCTTTCACCAAGCCTACCTCCTGCTCCAGTTGTTCCAGGCGTTTGCTGGAGATCTTGAGCTCCTCCAGGCTGCGTTGGAGCGCCTGGTTCTCCGTCTCCACCTCCTGGAGCTCCGCCTCCAACTGCTGGATCTTCTTGCTGCTGTTCTCCAGCGCCTTCTGCAGCCGCTGGTTCTCCGTGTCCAGGCCCTGGTAGCTCACCTGGGACAGCGCCACAACAACAGCCTCAACTATAACCCACTAGTACAACTATGCACATAAATAGTATACATCTTGGGAAAAGTGTTTTGGAGAGTCCTACATTTTTTTTATTTAAAGTGATTGATAGGTTGTTTTATATAGGATAACAATATATTCTAATATACTATACTATTTTAATAATGATACATCTGTTTCTGCTTTTTTGGGCATTCTTCAGTATGAAGATCTTGTTATGGTTGGATACTTTCACGTGCAAGAGGAGGCCTGCCCGCAGGGAAGGACATGTCTTGAGTTTCAGTGTACTGGCATTCTAAAATATAGCCATCATGGGATACCATTATAACATTGTTTAACGTTCATATATCTTCCTGTATAAATAAATCTTGTGTGGGATGTGACGTTGTGCAGTCTTGCTCTCCTGCCTTGAGAGTCAGGCTGTTCCAGAATTTGAATTAAACTGCTTGAACTGCAAATCGACTTATCGCTGCAATTTCTTGGTCTTCAACTTCATCCAAAATGAGCAGAATAACCTCCATTCAGTGATGGACAACAGAAATATATAATTTACTTTGAATTATGTTATTGAAAGGTGTGCATTTCACATCAGATTGTCCATGAAATCCATTGCAATCTCACACTTCAAGCGGATTTAATGGGTGGAGTCTATCTCCCCTCCTGGCTACGTAGCCAAGCGGGTGACCAATTGCCTTACACTCACATTACGGCGACGGTATAAATGAATGAAACTACAGCGTTTCGGACATCGAGGAAGTACAAACTACATAAAACAGCGAGGGGGGGATTCAGACCACACCCCTACAGTCTTTCCAAGACTCAGTATTGTAGACTTAGCTGACTTAGATATTTCTGACATTTTCCTGACAAGATATTGTGTAGGTGTGTAGTGAGAACATTTCTCTGTGATATGGTTATTTTACCTTTTAAGATCCTGTTGTCCATCACTAAGATAGGATAGTAATTCATCCCAGGAACATGTGCACCTATTGAGTGTGGTGTTTGATTATAATGTGGATGCTGTGATGCTGTCAAAGACATCAGTGTCATCCATATTAACACATCTCTCCCCATGACATGTAGGTGTGGTTCATCTAACTGGTGAGATGTGGTGTACAAAGCCTCCTCTTGCTGATGGTCGTCTCCCAGAGACAGAAGTTCCTCTGCATCTGTGTGGGCCGGGCCATGTTAGAAATACCTCCAGCCTCTCTGTCTTCTTGGATGAGGCCTTGAGCATCTCCAGGCTGCGCTTCATCTGGCTCCGCTCGCTCTCCAGCTCCCGGTTCTCCGCCTCCAGCTGGGCGGCCTTGGCCCCCACGGCACGCAGGCCCTCGGCTGCGCGCCGCAGCTCCAGGTTCTCCTGCTCCAGCTGGGAGCTCTCCTTCTCCACTGCCTCCAGCTGGAAGGCCATGCTCATCAGGCCATCCAGCTTCTTCCTCAGGCGCCGGCCCTCCACCTCCAGCTCACCATTCTCCTTCTCCAGGGAGGAAACCTGGTGTGGAACACAGTGTCATTTCAGACCCAGCTAGAATTGGCTCATTGTCTGAGAAAAACAAATCCTATATACTGTGTGTGTGTGTGTGTGTGTATGTATATATATATAAGAGATGGACTGGGTGCAGATTAACAATAGCTGTGTCCCGAAGCCTCTGCTGCAGTAGTCCTAGGTTGCATTTCTCGGCTGCCCCAATGTAAAGCATCCTTCATATGCGGCTGAGAGATGCAACCTTCGTTTGGACACATTTGAAGGAAGCAACCGGTGTATCCTTCATAGCATTCTATCACCACAATCCTAGCAAAAAGGAAACAGACAGCAGCATCTGCATCTCCTGACTTTATTTTAAAATGTAAAATGAATAAAACATTTTAATGTATGTTATACAGGTATCTATTCTTTTTAAATATAAGTTGATACATCTAGGTAATTCACCCGTTTATTATGTATTAATGTACTAATCTGTTTAACCAGAAAAATAGCTAGCATTGCTAAATAGCAAATAAAGCTAATAAATAAGTAGGCTATAATGTTAACATAACTAAACGTATTTATTGCGTTATATTAAAATTATGTGTGTGTGTGTGTGTATGTGTGTAATGCCACATTTTGTAAAATGTAAGAACAGAACCGGAACCTTTACCATGACATTACAGTAGGCTACAGCCTTGTTGGAACGTCTCATTAGGCCTATGAAGGCCGAGGTGCCTTCATAGGTCAGTGCTACCAAGGACCTGCACTATGAAGACTGCAGCCGAGGCTTTGGGACACAGCTAATATGTGATTATTGTTTCTGGGTTGGGATGTGTATGATAAAGTGGGTAAATAAAAGGAATGTTATATAAAGTTTGATAACCTTCTTTATTTTATTACAAGTTAAGCATAAGCTTTTGTATACATTCTCATTGCACCTAGAGGCAACTCCCTTCCTCTCCCCAACAGAAAGATGCTTGGTGTGTCTTCCCATGATTATGCTCCATTAAACCAAATGCGTTGCCATCATGAAGTGTCCTACAATAAATTATTATATCAACCAATAGATAGACAGATGAAGTGAATAGACACTCAGAAGGTATAATGGAGAGATGAGAGAATCCAAACCTTTTCACAGGTGATACTCAGACTAGCCACTTTCTTCTGTAGGCTCTCGTTCGCCCTCTCCAGCTTCTGCAGCTGAAGCTCCAACTCCTCCACCCTCTCCCCTTTCTCCTTCACCAACTCCAGCTCTTTCCCTGCAAGCACAATCACACCTAAGGGTTTTTAGTTCTTGGTTTTCAGTATGATGTTGAATGTACCATATTGGTGTGCCATTGGTTTAGTTTAGTTTTGTCAACTGATCATGACTGTAAATGCACTTTGTAGCCTTGTTTTAAAAAGGCTATACACCGAAAGCCAGTTACCACACATTCACAGGAACAGAAACGGAAAAGTGTGTCTTTCCGTTACAAACGTGTTACAAACTACTTACGGATACGGATAGAATTCATGATGAAGACACTACACGTCACTCACGTAGCTGCTTCCTCTCAGACTCCATCTTGTTGAGCTTGGCGCTGGTCTCACAGATGGACTCATGGAGTACCCGGTTCTCCTTCTCCACGTCCTTCAAGCGCGCCTCGGCACCCACCTGGCAGCGCTGCCGCAGGGCCGCCACCGTCTGGCCCAGGTGCTTGTTCTCCTGCTCTAGGCCTTTCAGCTACAGAGGGTTCAGATACGGACACTGATTGGTCCATGGCCACACTGATACAGCTTGGTTAAGAGCCTGTCCAATTAAAGCTTAATGCTACAGTGATTGGTTGATGGACTATTCATTAAATTGTAGTTTTTACTCTCTATACTCAACATTGACAACATTGACAACAAAAATGCAATACAGAAGGAAAATAATGGAAAAACAGCTAATTAATGCATTCATTTATTGGAATATACATGCATGTTGTATGTATGTATTGTAATTTGTCAATATCACACACGTCAGCATTAATATTTGATGACTATAAATATGTCAATGCTTCAATAGATTGCATATACATTGTATCAAGCTGGGTAGAATTTCCCACAGAAATCTGTGTTTTCAGCCTTTTATGTGGAAGATGTGGAAAATGTGTCTGTGTGCGTGCGTGTGTGGTGTGAGCATGTGTGTCTTACCTGTGTCTCTGAGTTCTCTCGGAGGGTGTCCAGGGTCTTTTCCAGCAGGGCCTTCTCCTTCATCAGGACTGTGCTGAGGGACTCCGAGCTGCAGAGAGTCTCTCTGTCTGCAGCCAAC
>OMNO01015172.1:12794-24188 GCA_900303215.1 Trachyrincus scabrus | reverse complement strand
GGGGGGGGGGGGCTGGTGGCGGGGGGGGGGGGGGTGGGGGGGGGTGGTGGGGGGGGGTGTGGGAGGGTGGGGGGTGGGGGGTAATTTTTGCGCTGTGCTTTTCCTGCAAAGAAATGAGATGTCATGAAAATAAAAACCTAGCCATGCTCGCTTGCGAACGCGTGCGCTCGGGGAGAAGCAGCATCTCCTTTGGGCCGTTGCTGAAAGAAACTTAACATTTTAGTTGGATTAGCGGGCGCCAGACACCGGCTCTGTAGGTTACTAGCAGAAGTCCACCGCTCACGCATCACAAGCTGAGGAAGGGCGGACGAGTCCGTCTTTCTACCCGTTCCCAAAACACTACAATCAGCTCACCTTAAACAGACCAAATACCTCCAGCCACTAAGACACCTCATCATAACACTCATCAGAACACTTGTGCAATTCAGTGCATTGGATACCTGAAACTCTCCTGCTAGACCTCCCCTAAAGGCCCACGGCTCTTGGTCTCCACTAAGGAACTGTGCTGACGACTGACTACGACAGCCTGTTAGGAGCACAGCCAAGCGGACATCGTTACCACAGGATGGGGGCTCTCTGACACAGACGACCGTGGGGTTGGGGGAGATGGAGAGGAAGGGTCATAGGTGTCTAAATATTATCCAAACCAAAAACTCACACTATAGTTGTTTCTTTTTCAAATAAATTGAAAAAGACCAAATTATTATACAAAGCAAATGTTTTCTTCCGCTATCAGGGGATTGAGCAACTAAAGCTTACGTGTAAACGCCTTTTCAATCTACGTTTTCAAATTCTATTCATATACCACCAAATCGATATTTCCTTGTCGGCCCCCACCTCCAATATGACTAGAAGACAATCTGTAGTACCAACACACAATTCAATCCGCGAGAGGAACCATAGCTGGACGTCTGTCCATTAGACCGCAGTGTAAGCTGTCGGTCATCAAGGTGCCCGAACCCCACAAGGCAGACCTAGTTTGTAGTGCATTTCCTCTTCACAGTAAGTAAGCTTCAGCTGCTGTCTCCCCACTGCCCTGGCACCTTGTCTGAAGTCACATTCTTAACTTATCTGCCTGATCACATGACCAGGGAGCGAGAGTCAACAAACTACATAGAACAAACAAGAGAGCGAGAGAGAGAGTGAGAGAGAGACAGAGAGAGAGAAAGAGACAGAGAGAGAGAGCGAGAGAGAGACAGAGAGAGACAGAGACAGAGAGAGAGAGATGTTCATCATCCTCTACAGGAAGGAGGCCCTCCTCCGTAATAATTACAACGGCGTCATCACGACAGACCAGAGAACATGGCCCAACAGACTCCTAGAAACACCCAGCGGCTCCAAACAGCCTTACGATGTGCAACGTGGGCTTGTGAAAGCTCTCTACAGCCACTATTAGCTTCACCTAGCCGCATGGCTATTGGCCGTGTGGCGGTGAGACCGAGCGCGGTGACCAGGGAGCCCTGTCATGTGACCAGACAAAAGATAAAGAAAGAAAACGCAGCGCGCGGCCACAGCATCTAACGCTGCCGCCGTTACAGAGCGACCTCTGGCCGGTCAATCAAGACACTTCCTCTGACGAGTCGGCACGACACAGCGCATCGATGCACCTACGGGGGGACGCACAGCTTGCTTTCCTCCAGCCGCTACCCTCGGGCGGAGCACTGCCGCGTGGACTTCTAGAGTAGATAAGCAGGTCTGCCTGCACGTCCATTTTACATGACTAGTATTATGCAGCAGACCTACGGCTCCTTGCCCATCAAGAGGCCTCGCCGATGTTGCCCTGAATAACGGGGCTTGTACACATAAGAGCCCAGCCCAGAACGAGGCATGTGGGCCGTGGCTGAGCCGGAAAGCCGGGTGTGAATTCCCTTGTGTAGGTGCATCAAAGGCTGCTATGCCTTCTCTATACGCCTACTAATGGAAACAAAAAAACATGTTAGAGCTGCTGCCAGAGAGAGAGAAACAGTTGGGATTAACACTTTCACTTAAAGCTAACGAATCGCTGCGCAAAATGTGACTTCATCCAAAGGGCTGCTTCCTCTCCTCCAAGCCCATCGTTAACATTTGAGTTGATATGACAAATCAAAATGAACCCGTTACAAAACACTGAAAGGACAAATGAGACAACGGATGCACTGGGCATATATATCGGCCACTGTCGATCCAACAGCAGAAGAAACTTGTACTGAGGATTCTTCCACCTGTACACAGTAGGGAGAAAACAGTGGAGAATGGTCATTAGTAAGTGTTCAAGTACAAGATCAACACAAAGGCAGCGACTCAGTGCCAGCTGCAATGCTTCTACGGGTTGGGCGGCAGAATGGGGACTTGGCCCAACGGCCGGACAGTGCCGGCGATGCCCCCCCACCCCAACAACTCTTTTAAGAGATCATGTGGTGAGGTAACTAACTTTGATGTGGTTTTTACGACCAGTGCGGGTATGCTGCCTGCTGTGTATTGATGGTTAGGGTCCTCGGCTGTACCCTATAGCCAGACAGGACAGAAACCTGTGAATGAAACTGTGTTACAGGGGGGTAACCTACAGGCCATGCTGGTGCCTTAAGACTTCAGAGAAGCGCTCCAAAAAATGGAGACCCTCATGACGTCAATGTATATCTAAATGGTGTTCAGACTGTATGAGTGGCGGACCGTTTGTGTGATGTTGTGCGTGTGTAGCTGTGTGTGGCGTGTCTCTTGGTTTAAATGAGTGAGGGTGGTGGTGGTGGTGTCATGTCATCCATGGGTTGTATTCATCATCTTGTCTGACAAAAGTGTCCACCTTCATACAGTCGGAGCGGATCAATTCCAAACCACGGATACTTCCAATCAGTTTTCTCTTGTCGTGTTGTGCACCAGAATGGCCTTCCACAGTCGGTCAGTTAGTCGAGTCAACTTGGGCGTCCAAGTTCGCGTGCGCATTAGGGCGTGAAAGACAGGAAGGTGAGAGCGAGCGGTGTGTCTGTGTAGTGGATCATTACTGGATACACACAGCAAGCAGCCCGGCCCTGCTGGACGATCTACCACTCCAGAGACCCGATTGAGATATCGTTGAGAGGGCGTGGCATTGTTCTGGCATGTGGGTGGTGGAAGCAGTGCAACATTCAGTCAGATAAATTAATAATAATACAAATAAAATTAAAAAAAGAATAACATAGGCGTAAGTAAAAGACCAATTCAAATACTTTAATATCTACTAAGAGGGGATGTTTGGCTTAATATGAGTGTTTTTGACTTACGTGTGTTCGTGGCTACTCAGTCTCTGAGTGGTGTTCAGGTGCAGGCTGATATATTTATGAGCCATTCTGCACCAATAGCCCGACAATAAAAAAATAACTGCCATCTGGTGCCATCTGCCTTCAGACAGCACTAAACGTGTGACTACATATGGACAGAACCCAAAACCCCCGAGTCTGGTCCTTGGAAGACGTAACTCTTCCAGCCATGGAGTTGGTGCACTTCTGATAATTAAATAGTTTCTTCTTTTTTTGTTATCGTGAAGAATTATCCACGCTAGTGTCTGTGTGTGACCAAGACCAGTGCTGCTGATCTAGTGCCGCGTGGCTAGCACTACTCTGGTCACGCTAGTGTCTGTGTGTGACCAAGACCAGTGCTGCTGAACTAGTGCCGCGTGGCTAGCACTACTCTGGTCACGCTAGTGTCTGTGTGTGACCAAGACCAGTGCTGCTGAACTAGTGGCGTGTGGCTACCACTACTCTGGTTGGGCCGTGTCCCCTCTCATACGTACCTAGCCACTGGACAAAAGACTTGACCATTGAGATGATGCTCTTGATGTCCCAGATGTAAGTGTAGAGGTCGTAGAGGATGGTCCGGTTGGCCGAGTTGGACAGCCGCGTGAACATCTGCATCACCGAGCAGCACATCTCCTCGAACTTCTCCGCCCTGGTCTGCCACTCCACCACCTGGGGTAGAAACCGGCGATCACCAACACGGCCTGTAGCAACCTAGGGTCAGGTTCAGGTTCCTGTGGTCCTACACATCGCCAGCCCACCGGCGCGTCCATAAAGGCGCCCAATAGGACTATGTTTACAAATAGGAGATAGAAGACTAGAGGCCAGAGTTTTGAACTGAGACCACCATGGATGTTCTATGTCATGACAAGCATCCATGTTTCATCATATGGGCACCAGGTCAGTAGCAACAGTACCAAGCCAACCAAAATGAAGTCTGCATGAGGTACAGTGCTACCTCTTCAGACACACACATGACTACCTCAATGACCTGTCATGTTGTACTGTATGCCTAATGAGGAAAACACACCACCCAATGGGCAATCTAGGTAGTGCACATCCACCATTTTGTTTTACAGAAGCCAACACCAGACCTGAAAAAAAACCACATCCTAGGCAATCTTCCTCGACCATCGTGCTCTCTTCCCAAAGGTGAAGCCCACCTTGTCGGGTTCGGAGCCCTTGCAGTTGATGCTGACGGTGCTGCTGTTGGCTCTCAGCCAGTTGAACTCCTTCAACATCTGGACGGCTTTGGGTCCGTGCTCATAGGGCAGGTAGAAGAGCTCCGCCAGCAGGCTCAGGTCCTCCAGTGAGAGGGGCTCCACGGCGAACAGAGGCTTCTCGTCCACACCGGGCACAAACACATCCTGGGGAAAACACGAGGTTTAACCTCCAAAAGGTACTGGATGTCCTTTATACCAGAAATTGTGCATTTGTACGTCTTTATCACTTCTTATTTGTCATTTATTCATTATTGTCCATCAAGGTTGGCAGAAAATCGCCTTTAGGCGAACAACGTGAAATACGCCACTCTACAACAGATCTCCCCAGGCAAGACGTTTTATTGTGTGTTTTTCGGCTAAGGTAGATCCACACATCTCCATGAGGAACACATGCGATGTAATCCAGACCTGGGGTACCTGTTTGAGCAGCTCGTCTGTCTGCATGGGCGCAATATCGCTCCCACAGTCCTCCTGGATGGACTCCTCCTGGATGGACTCCTCCTGGATGCACTCCTCCTGGATGCACTCCTCCTGGATGCACTCCTCCTGGATGCACTCCTCCTGGATGTACTCCTCCTGGATGCACTCCTCCTGGATGCACTCCTCCTCCTCCTCCTCCGAGGACTTGGCCTCCAGCAGGATCTCCTTGTCCGTGTCCATGGGTCGCAGGTCCTCCGCCATCTTCTCGGCGAGGGCGGGGCCGGCGAGCTTGGCGTCGGAGTCCACCTCCACCTCGGCCTCCTCCAGCTTCTCCACGACCGTCTCCATGGGCTCCTCGTCAGAGTCCTTCTTCTCCGCCTCCGCCTCCACCTCTACCTCCACCTGCAGGAACAGAATCGGACATCGCGGTTGCATTTGCTGCCCTTCGGAATCTGCAAAAAACGGACCGATCACCGCGGCCGTCTGCGAACTCACCACCTCTAGCTCTTGTCGTCTCTTGTCCATGGGGTGCGCGTGGGGGTCCGGGCAGAGGGAGGGCACCACGGGGGACATGATGGGCTGCTGGAACACGGTGGTCACGGTCGTGGCCGAGCACAGAGAGGGGGCGCCCAGGGACGAGACGTCGATGACGGTGCTCTTGGCCCCGCTGTGAGGCACCTGGCGGCCTGTAAGGCAACGGGGGTTGTGGATGAGCTGTCACCGAAATGGCTGCATGAGATACACTGTGTATAATGAACTAGAATGAGGTCTTCGGCAGCTCTTACTGTTGTACTGGTGGGGCACCCGGAACTCCCCGAGCCACTCGGTGAGGGCCAGTTTGAGGGCCAGCTGGGGGCTGTAGAGCATGTCCGTCTCCAGCTCCTCGTCACTGCCCTCGTTCTCCAGCTTGATCTGGATGGACACCGTGCTGTCCTCGCCGTCCGCTACGACCGCAGCGGGAGGAGGACAAATCGATTGGCATTGTAGCATTTCACATTTTAAGTATGGTCCCGTTTACGTATGATAAACTCAAATAATACTTCATAAGTTGATGACACGGTCGGGAGACATATGTCCATGTGTGGATGATTTTTTGGAAGTCTTCACTCTGACCCTTTGCCAAAAAACAACAACTTTGACTTTACTTACTCATGACCACATCCTTGCGTACCCCGTTCATGTTGGACTTGTACCAGGTGGCCAGGGTGTGGATGGCCACAAAGTTGGACTCAAACTCGCAGTTTGGGTTGGTGAGCACCCCCTTGAGCCTGGGGATGAGCTCTGAGGAGCGGCCCTTGTAGGGGCCCAGGAACAGCCTCTTCTGATCGTAATCGTTGGCGTGAATGTTGTCCCAGATCACCGGCGCCCTCCGCAGGATTTTGGACACCTCTTCTATGGACTCCACTGTAATGTCTTTGGATACAACTTTGGGACCTGGAGAAATGAATCACCCGTTAGCTACACAACACGGTTCTTCATCGTTACCTTAGGATTACAACCTACAGTAAATATGACCATTTTTGTATGTACTTTTGTGCCTTTATGGACAGGACAGTGAAGAGAGACAGGAAAGTAGGTTGAAAGAGAGGGATTGACATGTAGGACCACAGGTCAGAAGGGAACCTGAGTCACTACAAGACGTATTGCCTATGTGGTTAGCACACAGACTCACCTGTCCATAGCACCTCAATGCCAGGCAGAAGCTTCTCTCCTACCGTGTGGAGGTAGGGAGACTGAGAGACATTTGGGTAGCAGAAGGTTCCACAGTACTCTGCAAGCCACAAAAAAATACATTTAGTGATTTAGCAGATTCTCAAGTGAGGCTGAGAACAATCAAAATTGGAATTGCCCCGTGACAATAGGCAAAATGATGTGATTGGCTAGCGATTACCTGTGGGACAGAAGAGGAAGGTCTCGGGCTCTCCCAGGTACTGGAAGATCTCGTTGGTCATGGACACCTGAGCGTGGGCGAAGGAGCTGAACACCTCTTTGTCAGCAGGGCATATGTTGTGGTCAATGTCGTCAAAGAGTAAGGCAAAGGACTTGCAGCCAAAGTGTGTAACCTGGAGGTGAGTGGAGAAGATGGAGATTCACGGGTGGTTAATGGCCTGGGTTCACAGCGTTGAAGTAATTCCAATACCTACACTTGTAGCATATTGGTTATATCAGCACTTATTAGTTTGAGTAACAACTACAGATTTACAGGAATTGAAAGAGGGTATTAGACAAAAATCGGATACCAAGAGATACTTTTCAACCAAATGTACAGAAAGGGGAGCCGGCTGTAAATGTGTCTAATAATCGGTTAAAGATCCTGACTCATAGAATCAGCATCCGCAGTGAAAAGGAGATACTGGTTACGCACATGATATAACCACCTGGGATGCTATTTGTGCACTCTTCCAAAAGGTAAGGGCTTTCAAATATCCAGCACTCTGTCTACAGCAGACACCCACACTCTGCTGCCTAGAGCGACCAGTGCTACCCTCTCTCTGCTTCATATGCGGTTATTGTCTCCTGTCCTTTGTCTTGGCAGAGTTTTCAAGGCTTTGGTACAGCACTGCTGAACAGTCGATGTACAGGCCTGATACTTCACATCAACCGACGGTAAATACACCCAGAAAGCAGGCCTGTCGTGATGCACCAATAGTGGTTCTGCTCTTGCCATCCTGAAATGTGTTACAAAAGGGTGCCAATGGACCCAATTAGGGAACGTCCGATAGGATTGTTTTGGGACAGACACGATATATTTTCCAAAAAGGTTGCCGATATATTTAAAGCTGGAATTACCAAACCTAAGAGAAGAAAATAATTCCCATACATTTTGCCATTTAAATGAAGAACTAATTTACTTCATTTTTATTTATTCATTCTCGTTTTTCTAAACAAAAAATACAATTTAAATAAATAAGTGGCTGGACTCTAACAGCCCCAAGATGCATTTTACTTTAAACTTTACTTTTAGCCAGGTGCAAAAGTGTGGGACTTTTATTTTGACTGTGTTTATTGTATTTCGCCCGTGAAGGGAGTTCAGGAGGAACGGAGTATGTAGACCATGGATGTATTATCAGAAGGTGTAAACATGATTAAAGGTTACATGAGTTGACTGCAATGAAATAAAGTTCATCAGTCTGAAATATCAAGCCTCACCGTTTCCTTAAAGCCTTGCACAGCGCGAAAACGACTGGCTACGTTTTGGAAAGGACAATGACAGAGCACGAAACTCATTTATCCCCCCTGGAGACGTTAAGATGAACCTAGCACCCCGTCATAGCGAGATGAACCTAGCACCCCGTCATAGCGAGATGTTTTCCCTTTTCACGTAAGGACATAATGAGAATCATTTTTGGATGATATTGTGTAACAAATTAATAGCATATTCAAGGCACCCACCGTGTTGCTTAAGTGGCCTGAAAACAGCTAGAGTATGCCTACATTCACTTATGAGAAATGATAAACGGCTGATTTGGATGTATTTTGAATAAAGCAGGCTAAACACGGTGTTATAATGAATCCTTTATTCAATAATTTCCCTCCAGCCTAAATTCCAAGCCACCTAATGTTGAATGTTAACCTACTACAGAAATATAACAAAAACAATCGTTGTTTTCATTGCATGTGGTATGTTTGGCAGATATATGGCATGAAAATGATCTTGTTAAAAAAAAGAAAATAAAGTAGCAGTAAAAACTACTAGCGGCTCTAAACAGCGAGGAAGAAAACAAGTGAGGAGAGCAGTTCATATAGGCATAGACACATCATTCTTAATATCGGAGGCGGCTGACGTTCACAGGCCGATATCCGATAGTTAATAAAGCTTCACATCTCTCTGCACTATTGGATATTGCAGCGTGTATCACGCCAATATGTTGTAAAAAAAACCATACCTGGTCAAGTTTCCTCTTGAGCGTGGAAACCTCTTTCTGATTAGAAAAGGTGATGTCCAGCCCTGGGGAGATGGCATAGATGAACTCTATGCCATGCTCCTTAGCAGCACTGATAAGAGTCATTAGTTGCTCTGAAAAAAGAACCAAGAAAGTAGTTAATAACTGTAATGACATAACAATACACTTGTGAATGTAATACATAATTAACATGTCACATAAACGTCATTGCACTGTTCAAAACAAAACTGCTTTTTAAACCAACCTGCTTCTTCCACAGAGTACAACTCTCTCCAGAACATTCTGTGTTTGTAGTCATCTTTAGGAGCATAAAGGTATGTATCCAGACCCCATTTCTGCTGCCTGGACAAGACAACATGCACAGGGTACAACAATGTCACACATGTTGTTTCTGCTTTGCAGTGCAGCTGTATGGAAAATAATGAACATACCTCCTGAACAACTCTTTCCTTTGTTCCATTGTCCATGGCCGACCATAAAATCCTATGAAAAACAACAATATTGTATTAGCAAAGGGATCGAGTAAGATTCCTATATAAGCTTGGTGGTTGAAGACACCTGCAATATTGCATTAAGTATGCCATTCAATTATTGACACTATGTTTTTCAGGAGACGCTGACGGCACACCCTCGTGTATAGTCGGACTTATGTTTAATTTGACAGGCTTCAAGCGACTGTGTTGCACAACAGATTACAAGCATCGTATGGATGTTTGACATGATGTTTGACATGACGTTGGACATGATGTTTGACAGATGATGTTTGACATCACGTTGGACATGATGTTTGACATGACGTTGGACATGATGTTTGACAGATGATGTTTGACATCACGTTGGACATGATGTTTGACATGACGTTGGACATGACGTTTGACATGATGTTTGACATAACGTTTGACATGATGTTTGACAGATGCCCTCAGCCTCCCCACCAACAGGAGCTATGCAGCAGTGCCATCAATCAGCAGCATTGCCTCAGTTTCGGGAATATATAATAATAATATAATATAATTAACCACAGGATCCGATGCTAATTACCTTCCACGACACCGCTAATGAACTTCCGACGTGGGCTCGGTTCGACGCAGGGGACCCGCTCCTCCACGGGGGCCTCGGCGCCAGCCTCCCCGGGGCCCGGGCTCGGCTCGCCCTCAGCCTGAGACGTTTCCAACGCCTTGTCTTTTTGAACCATGTTTTAAATAATCACCTCAGTTTGAATCATATATAAACTCGACAGAGTGTACGGAGTCCTCGGCGGCTCGGAGACAAAAGACGAGCTGGGTTCAACGGCGTCCGGTTAGCTTGCGGTATTAGCAGAGCTGTGCGACCGCGTCGCCGGACGTGTAACAGTGTGTGCGTCGTGTAACGGTGGTTATCTACGTGTAGTCTGGTGCATTGTTCATACGACCCCGTCCCTACACGACATTATACTCTAGTTTTGAATCGGACGCTCGTCTTCTCTTTCTTGTTGAGCTCTCCTGGAAACGGTCGTTTCTTCCTGTTTACACCGATTGCGCATGCTCACAATACTAGCTGGAACCAGTCGGAACTAGATCTGACAAAACACAACAGAAGACGGTACTCTCGCGAGATGTTGAACAAGGAAAAATAGTTGTGTATTTTGGTACAAAATAATAAGTGCGTACAAATGCGTTCAAAATAAATATAACTACACACCTATGTAATGTCAACTAAAAACCAAATATGTAGTTTACAGGTCTTAGACACAGGCTTAATCAGCACATAACGTATTTTAAAACATGCGAAAGCATTGAAATATCTATACAGAACATGTCAGCCATAACTAAAGTTAACCGTCCAATTTTAATCCTTAATTTGAATTAATTTGGATTATTTTTAAATACGTTGAACGGAAAACAAACGTATTTCCTGTTGCCGGGTTGTCTCTGCCCAAATAAGGAGTGGCGCCGATGCTTAAACCAAACAGTGGGGGCGCCAAAGCGCACTATTATTCACGACCATTACATCATTACATTTAAGACAGTTTAATACCACCTAGAACACCATTTAATACAGATGTTACGACCCCACGGTGTACAGGTAAATGACAGTCCTCAACCTGGAATTGTTTTATAACTATACACATGTATTGCCAAAGTGCCGTATAAAATGTAAAACAACAATTCATGTAACAGTGTCTGAAATATACACAGGGCCAGGGAGGCAGACTGACTCTCATGGTGGGGGAGAGAGGAATGTGTCCCTTACGGTAAGCTAGTTATAATAAGCTAGTTATAATAGGCTAGTTATAATAAGCTAGTTATAATAGGCTAGTTATAATAAGCTAGTTGTAATAGATATAAGCTAGTTATAATAGGCTAGTTATAATAAGCTAGTATCCTGCAGTATCATGAAGCGCCAGTGGTCAACACAGCTTGTGCATGTATAAACGTTTGACGTTTTATTGGTTTGAGGTTTATTGTGTTCCCGACAGTCCCAACACATATTTAAGACCTATGCAAATGACTTTTTAATGCCTTTTAAGGCCTCTAAATTGACATTTTTGAAAGGTGCAATGTATGATTTAGTGGCATCTAGCGGTGAGGTTGCAGAATGCAAACATCTGAATCCCCC
>OMNO01015172.1:0-11787 GCA_900303215.1 Trachyrincus scabrus | reverse complement strand
CCCCCCCCCCCCCGTTTCCCTACAGAGCATGACACCCATGGCTTCAGAGCATGACACCCATGGCTTACCCAAGTCTGCGTAGCTGGTCTTGCAGAACTGTCTCCTTCCACCGAAGCAGAGGTCAAACGGCAGCTCGTCCGGCTTACGGAGCTTGCCTCCGTTCTCTATGGCCGTGAAAGCATTCTTTGTGTCATAATAAGTCACAAACCCGTAGTTGTCTCTGCAAAGTTAACAAAAACAATACGTAAGAACAATGGTCGGTATGTACCACTTCTCAGGGTATCATGACAGACCTTTCAAACTGTTGTGAATTGCTGTTAAAAGAGCAAGCTGGGAGGACAGGCCAGGAGGCTCCAGTTATGAACAAGCCTTGAGTTTATTTAGCACTGCAGCTTGGCCTGCGAGGTCACGGACAAGACTACCCAGGTTCAAAGGCAGTGCACCAAGATCATAAAGCCCCATGTCCATGATAAGTGTGGGCGTCAGCTCCAGCGCTAGGCTGGGCATTGGAGAGTGCCTGTGTGGGCACTAGGTTGGGCATTGGAGAGTGTCTGTGTGGGCACTAGGTTGGGCATTGGAGAGTGTCTGTGTGGGCGCTAGGTTGGGCATTGGAGTGTCTGTGTGGGCGCTAGGCTGGGCATTGGAGAGTGCCTGTGCCTGTGCTGATCTGGCGCTGTCGGTAGAGCAACCCTGACGCAATCTCAAGTTAATTAGGTCAGATATTTTGAAATGCAAACTATTAATTTTTCTTCCTTGCTTTCTTGTTATTTCTAGCTGTCTGGCAGTACAGTGGCATATTTATGCATGATAAATCAATAAAACCGTGCATTCATTATTTTATTTTTCAGACACAATATCGGATTGGAATGTGATTGGTTAGCGCCAAGCGTTGTCGAAAGGTCAGCGTGAAAGTTGAACATATTTGAACTCTGGGCAACATGAAAATAGGCTCCTCCCAGGTTGGTGCTCCGTGGATCTTGAGCATCCCGGCGCCTGATGTGGCTTTTTTAGGGCTCTTTTGAGGTCGTCATGGACGTGGGGCTTAACCATAACAGCAGGGGAACGGATCTGATTTGAAACCTACCCCTGTTCCCTAAAGTGCAAGGTGCAGTCCTCAATCTCTCCATATAAAGAGAACCGCTCCCTCAGTTCATTTTGGGTCATCGTTCCCCGGATTCGACCCACATAGACAACTCGGCGCTCATCCTGTGGGAGAAGATCAAATATTAACACGGGGAAAATGTCAAAATGTTTTGTATGATGGCCAATACTAGCGAAACACGGTCAACTCGGCCAAACAAACTCACAATGGCTTGTTGTTTGCGTTTCTGAACATCCTGAGCACTTTCCATTGAAGTGTGTCTGTAGCTCGGCCGGTAAGAAGGACTGGGGAAGAAGAAGGAGAGGATAAATACGTCTTCTGAACGCAAGATGAAACCTGAGCCTTCAAAGTATAATATAACTCAAATCTATGCCGGGAGAACATATAATGCATGCAGTCCAAGTCTTAGGAGGACTCCGGTACCTGTAAACATTTCTTTGCCACAGAGCGCGTCTCTGCGGAGAACGGGAGCGAGAGCGGGACGCGCTCCAAGAACCGGACCGCGAGGAGGAGTAGGAGTACTTCCTTCTCCTGGGAGGGGAGCGTGAGGAGGAACACGATGACGAGCGTGACGAGGAGCTGGAGCTGCTTTCAGAGTGACGAGAGCGATACCTAGAAAAAGAAAAGGGGAATTGCAGATGGTCAGTTCAACTCCATTTTATGGAACATTTTTCGATTCGTCCATTTTCTGTGTCAAGGTGAGAGCTCACCTTTTGGTAGGCGGGGATCGAGACCGAGACCTCGAGGGGGAGGAGTTGGAGTCGGACTCTGAGGAACTGGAGGACCGATGAATGGATCGTCTCCTAGACCGGCCTCTCTTCCTCTCCTTGGGGAAGGACCTGGTACGGGGGGACGTGGAGCGGTTGCGGTGGGGCCGCACCGTCGGCTCCGGCCCGGGATCGGCGTCCGGCCCAGGGTCGGCGTCCGCCTCCTGCCTGGCGGGGGAGGCGTCGGGAGTCTCCAGGACCGAGCTCCCCACGGCCCGGTCAGTCACTTGAGTGAGGGCCTCCTTCGATCGGGACTCCTCCGGTTGTTTCGCACCCAGAGCGAGTTTAGTGGTCCCCGGAGGGGGAGGAGTTGAAGCAGGGGGGTGTGGCCGTGTAGTGGTCGCGTGTAATGGTTTAACGGTTCTGATGGTGATGTAAGGCTGCTGCTGCTTGACATTCCAGCGTTTGCCTTGTTCGCCAGGAGAAGCCATGTTGCTGGGGAGGCAGTAGTCATGGTCTATCAAGGCCCAGTCGGGCCCGAGGGCAGAGGCGACGGGCATACTGCGGTATTTCACTGAGGGGAGAGGCTGAGCTTCTATCTGGATAACCTTGGTGGGGGTTGGCCTGGATGCCTCTGCGGTGGCCCTGCTCCTGCCAAGAAGGGCGACCGGGGCCAGAGGCTTCCACATCTGGTGAGGAGGGGTGGCTGGAGGAGTTAGTGCTGCAAGGGAAATTCAAGTCAAAATGTATTCTCATGCCAGTTTTAAAAGCAAGCGTGGTCAAGCTGCCAAGTGGTTTTTATTTTATATTCGTAAGATTTAATCCCTCCTTACTTTAATATTTAATTATATTTAATATTCTTTACCACTAGCATAAGGGAAATCAAAGTAGCCAAAGTAAAGCCATCTAGTGTCAAACAACATTTGGTATGAAAGGTTACCTGCAGAGCCTGAGAGGAGGTCATTTGCCTTCACACGTTCAACAGCAGTTTTCTCTGCTGGCATCTCAACGCTGTAAAGCAAGCACACAGGGCTGTTGACTGGTGACTGTTTAGATTCTGATAGTCACTTAATCTTAGGCAAAGAGTCAACTACACAGGGTAGATATAAAAAGGCGGCCATTCGGCAGAGTCCATGGTTTTTCCGGTAGGTCTTGGCAAAAAAAGGGTGGGTCCGGGCGAACGCCACCACACAGAATGCCAGTGGAGCCAGTTGCTCTTAGCGCTGTAGCTCTGAGCAACTGTGCGTCCAATGCACTCACACACAGAGCAGTGCGAGGGCTGTAGGGTAACTCACCTAGAGTTTCCTACAGCTACTGCTCTACCAGAGACCTCCGGCACACCCCGCTTCTCTTTGGCTGAAGACATATGGAGGAACAGTAGATGAGTAAAGACAAGGGCAAGACGAGTACAGATGAGGACAGACTGTAACACTGAAAGGGGTCGAGCACGTAGAAGGTAGCGCAAGCTAGGATGAAACTCCAGAGGACACGTGCAAAAATATATACACATTAAACCTCAGAAAACCTAAAAAACAAACAAAAAGGATTGATCTCAGGTCTGTTTATTTCACGTGTAAAGTCAAGACTCTAGGTTATTTGTGGTGGCAATAGTGATGAATGCTGAACAAAATATCAATCTTGAGGAAGGGCCATGGCATGGATTAACTGCAGCGTTGTTGTGGGCGCTGGCATAGCGAGCGTGTGACCGCCCCACTTAGATAACAACCGCACACGCTGTCCCATAGGTTATTGTGGTGAGCCTTTACATCAGCCTGGACAAAAAGTGCAGGGCTAGAGGAGTTAAATTGATTTGCAAACAGGGCAGAATTCCAGAAGCTGAGCAGACAAAGCATCTGCCGTGCCAACGCCACAGCACCCCCCCGTTGCAGTAAGAAGAAAAAAAAAAAAAGCTATACAGTCATGTTGCATAGGCTGACACTCCAAGATGAAGCTGGATTTAGCTGGGCGGACCACAAACCTAAAGTAAATATTGTCCATGCAGGCTTTCCCAGGAAGCGTAGACTATCTTTCTGGTGACTCTAGCCCACCATGCGAGGCCCTTACTACCTTCCAGAGATAGCACTGCAACGCAACACATCCAGCATCATGACACCACGATGAAAGGTGACACTCTGACACTGCGTTAAGCCAGGTCCGCAACTACGTGACCACCGAGCGTTAGCCGACATGACCCAGTAGTGAAAAAGACAGCGACGGTTACACCAGCAGTGACGCACTCACCTTGAGTTTCTTCAAACTGCTCCAAAAGACTGGTTAGGTCGGCAGCTTCAATGCCTGGGAAAAGCAGTCGGGAAAAGCAAGCGTGTAAGCAAAGCATTTCATATAAAAATAAATCAGCAGCTCTCCCTTAAGTGAGCAGACCGTGTCGCCTGCCATTAACAAAATAGAAGAGGAAGAAACAGCACTCACCGATCTCACTGGTGAAAGCTTCAATTAGTGCTTGTGATGCAGTCCTTCGTTTCGTCTGTGGTGCCGCCGTTGCCCCCTGCTGAGCTCCAGGCTTGACACTCTGATTAGAACAAGGCTGGGCACGAACGCCTGCACATTTGGCGATCTCGCTGGCGGATGCGACCGGGTCACTCGCTGAGGTGTCAGCAGTCGACCCGGGTCCCACTTGGGCATTCGCACTGGCGGGAATATTGGCAGACACGGGAGTGGCGTTGGTCTTCAGGGACTCTGTAGTGGCTTTCGAGGGCATTTCATTGCAAACCAAGCTGCTAGGAGTTGTAGGTTGAGAAGGGGGCCTTTCTGAGGGTGTGGAGGAAGACTGTGTGGCAGAGACAGAGCTCTGAGGCACACAAGGCTTCTCAGGTGACCCGTTAGTCTGTGGAGCAGGAGATGGATTCTTCACAGGGGTGGAGGCAGCAGCAGCAGCAGCAGCACTACTGGGCTGTGGTGGAGCAGCTTTAGAAACAGGATGCGGTTGAGGTACTGGTTCTTGTTGCCGTTTGGATATGAGGGTGGCAGCCCCGGCCTTGGTGGAAGAAGCCGCCATGTACGCGGGCGGTGCGAGCAGCGCCTCGGGTGTAGGTGGGGCGCCGGGCCCGGTGGGCTGCCAAGCGGACTTCACTTCGTCCACCTCCTTCCTCCCCAAGACGGGAGCCGAGCGGCGGGTTTCCTTAGGGCTCGGGTCTGGCAAGCAAGGGATGGGAGGCAGCTCTTTAGGGGGTTCGGGGAGGCTGGGCCACTTGGTGCTGTGGTCCTCCTGCTTCTCGATGGGAGCGGGCTTCTTCTGCTGGCGGAGCCGGCGGTACTCGGCCAGACTCAGGGATTTGGGTTTGGGCTCTGGTGCGGGAGCAGGTACTTCATCCGCTGTTGGGGCATCTGGCGGGGGGGCTGTACTGTCGGTCTGTAGTGCGTCAGGGGTGGTAGGACCATCAGAAGATGAGCAGCTATCTGTTGACATGGGGACAACATGGGGGATGAGAAGGGCTGTAGCAGCAGCTGGAGACAAGACTTCAGGCTTCGTAGGGGACGGAGCCAACCGCTGCCTTTCATTGGGCTGAATGAAAGTGACCGTCGCAGGTGGTCTTTTAACAGGGGTTTCCTTCACTGTGAGTGAGTTTGAAGCAGTCGCTGCTGTCGTATTAACTCTAGTGTCACGGGGCAGTCTTAGTTTGGTGACTTCTGTGTGCGTTTGGCACGCTTTTATTTTCTTAGGTTTGGGAGAGGCGTTGGCCGAACTGGAGACATTGGAAACCAGTGGCACACTTGTCTTCACTTTGATTGGCTGTTTAAGCTTGTGTGGCCACTCCTTGGCTGCGTTCCTTGAAGCGGCGCTGCGGAGTATTCTTCCTTCAACCGGCTCAGTTTGCACCTTACTGTCCTTTTTCCTCCGGGGTGGGCTTCTCTCCTTTATCTTTTTAGTCCTGGGAGCTTTGTGTTTCTTATTCCGCTCACATTTGACTTTTTCCGTGTCTCGGACCGATGCGGCAATGATTTCAGCTTTCATTTCAGCCCCGGTGGTCATCGTGTCGTCGACGACAATCTCGTCGCAGCTTTCTGTAGCAGCTTTGTCTGATTCCTCCGGAGCACGATGCTCATTTTCTAAAGTGTCCTGTAGTAGAGACAGAGGGAGGCCCAGGTCTGGGATAGCAAGGATAGGCTCCCCGTGTTCCCCCTGGTCCACCACTTCAAGTAAGATCCCTCCTTCGGGCAACATCTGCTCTCCTTCGCCGTTGTCGACGCACACGGCCATACAGTACGGATGCATGTGCCTGACCAAGTCCCCTAGGCTAACCGAGAGGCCCTCAGAGTAGTCCTCCGATTCAATACCAAACGGAAGAGGGAGGGACAGCCTGCCCCAGTCCAGCAGCTCCTGCCTCGCAGGACTCTGTGTGAGAGAGCCATCTTCCTCCTCCTCCCCATCACTCCTCTGGACAGAGCCTGCCGGTGGCCGGGGGAGGCTCTGAGTACAGAGAGATAAGACAGATCCCGTCATAAAACTAGAATCTAGCCGTCGACTGTAGCAAACAAAAACTACCGACCCGTCTATGAAAACCTACCTTGCCAGATGAGAAGGTTCTCATGTTGCAGACCGTCTCCTTCTCCGGAGGAGAGCGGGACAGACACAGCAGTCTCCTCAGCTATAGGAGGAGGAGCAGGGAGACCGGTCATTACTGGAAGACTAATGTACTAAACATACCGGACTGTGTGGTCGTTAGCCGGAATCCAACAGCTTTGTGCAGCGTGTGCAGATCGCTGGCAACAGCTGACAACTAACCGGAGAGTGCTCCCTGGCCTTTTGACCCGACAGCAGGTCAGAGTCTGGAAGGGTGTCAAACGGAGAGAGGTTCTCGTCGTCCACGTTATCCAGGATCTCCGTCAGGGCGGTCAGCAGTGTTGCCTCGCTCTCCTCGTCGAGGCCTTTCACCTGCTTTAACACAATGCTGAAATGAGTGGAACGCAAGCCATTTATTACGTCAGATATTACGACCGTGGTCCCGGAGAAAGCAGCAGCATTTCTTGTTAACTTCACCCTACGTTGTTCTTAATGTGACCAGTGTTGTAAACACAGAAGCTTAACATAGTCTCGAGTAGTGTATGCATGTTGAATCAAATAACACGTCAGTAAATAAGATGAGATACACTTTAATTAATTAGGGAAAATAGGGAAACCCTTGCAGAGCATTTTTAATTCATGGATGTGGGGGAAAATAAGTCTTGCCTCTCCTGTTGGAGCATCTTCGAACATGGAAAGGATCGACGGGTCCAAACATCCTTCAAGGGCCTCCAAGGCTTCTCCAGTGCCCAGATCAACAGTCTAGAGAGGACACATTTGACCACAACTTTAGTTTGAAAGCACATTTATTGCTGGACCCCATTCATTAGCATGTTAGTGTCACTTGAAAACCAGGCCGTAGGCATTACTGATGCCAGCACCGGTTATGAAGTGTAATCTATCAGGTGAACTCCAAGTAGGTTAGTAGGTTAAGAAGTTCGTAAAGTATTGTTGTAACCTGAGGTTTACATTGCAACTGGCAAAACTAAACGCTATAGCCAACATCTTTCAAGTTGAACACAAAACATGCTAATAATTATAACATTTGTTGTTAAAAGGCCTATATAATAATCTGTTCAAAGAAGATGAAGAAAAGCACATTAGATATAACAGGCAAATCTCACCGGCCTGGATACCAACATCATCTAGGCCAGTTAAAAACCTGTTGCTAGGCCTGTATGTATGACACGGTCAATAGCATACAACATCACACAATGTTCAAATACTCGATCCACGTGTACATGCTTGCTGTGCGCAGACATGTTTGTTGTAGGCTCCACCGTGGAGCCCACGTGTTGGAGCCCACGTGTTGCTCTACAACAAACCTGCCAACTAGGCAGCGCTTCCGGGTCCTCTCTTCCTGGTCCCTCACGTGTCTCACTAATCACCCACAATAGCAGAGGAATCTTAATTTATATAAACGGTGTGCATGTATGTGCATAGACTGTAACCAAACCGGATGCCAATCTTGTTTATTTTCCGGTCGGTGGTGTAAAGCTACCGACATGTGACTCGCCACAGCTTGGGACGAGCAGATGGTTAACTAAAAATACATTACTACAGTGTGTGATTATGGCAATTATTACGACCGACAACACTACAGTGGCTGATGTCCGAGACATACACACTGAGACGTGATATCAACAGTTCAGATCATCAGGACTTACAGCCCTAAGGCCTATCTCGTGTTGGTGCAGGGTGCATGTGTGGTCCTAGTCATCTCCACAGGGTACATCCACATCCCCATGTCCATCAACTGGTCGGCCTATATGGTCGACCGGTCCATTTAAAACATGGCTACTAAACCTGGGGGCTGGTTTTCTGCATTACACACGACCACGTGTTAGTGAGTCAGCTTTGGCACGTTTCAAGAACAGGGTGGACACACGCCTTGAATGCCAACTACTCTATATAATGACATTTATGAATACATGGCGGAATCAAACAATAATATAAGTCAACTGTCAAGTACATTGTCATATTAAAAAGATAGGAATATGGATAGGACAGTGCTCTGCTATCCATCAGTCATCCCAGCGTGCAGCAGCATGGGTAACCAGCATTACCTGAGGTATAGCTCAACACAACGATCTGTACATCCACCACATGGTGACAACAAGCCGATGTAATAAAACCAACGTAATAAGCAGATGATGTCCTCCTGCCATAAGCAGGAGGTGGACCAGAGAGTTAGTGAAGGTACCGGGATGGATCCACGTGTCACTTCCACCATGCGGAGTCCGGAGCCTGTCCGCACCGTTACACGTCAGGCCCAACACACACACACTGCGGCTTTCAACGACTCTGTTTTAAAAGTTTCACTTCACCTCGTTTAGTGTATCGGCAGCGAAAAAATCCAAATTGCAGGCTGATAATATTTCTTCTCCTGCTCCCCACCGCGCCGCCATCTTCCTCGTCCTCTCAAGCCCCGCCCAGAGCCGACGGTTAGAAGTCTCCTCTCTACAGGACGGACACGTGGTCTCCCATTCCCGGCAAAATGACGCTGAGTGACGCCGGGGGACGGCGCTTCACCTCACCCAGTCGTCACCCCAGGGTGTTACCCCAAAACAGCCGTCACAGCAGGGTGTCACCCCAAAACCCTAACCCTACGTTTTATGATTTCTGTCAGTCAAGTCATGTGTAGGCAACCATAAAATGCAAATGGTCCCTACCAATCCATCCTTCTGGTACTTTCTACACAAGTTGTCCTCTAGGCTGCTTTATAACTCTTTAAAAAAATAATACATACATAAACATATATGAATGCATAATGTATATATATAGGGTTATATACATTATGCATTCATATATTTATAATATATATATAACCGGCATACACTTTATCACTTGGTTTATTCACAATTGAACATTTAATCTGTAATCTTACTATTTGTTTCCCTGGTCAGAATATTAGGCAGGTTCTATGAGTTATTCGCTGGATACGAAGTAACTGTTCAAATTGCTTCTGTTACCTATTGGACACCATTTTGTCTTTGAATTCTTGGGTATCTTTGTGTGGATCAGATATCAAACATTTCCCCGGATTCCTTCCCAGTTGCACCAGTGTAGGGAAATGGCCTGGAGTGGTTTTCCTGGCATAAATCCAATCATCCTTAAGTGGGCCAGTGGAGTCCAATCATTAAAATAATCAGCCTAAGAAATTGATAACCTTTGTTCCATGATTCATCCTATTGATTAATTTGTATTAAGAGCACAGCAATTTTGGTAAGTAGAAAAATGCCTCCTTCGTTTCCAGATGGTTCCTGTCTGGTTCTAAACTGTCTGAGGCAGCCATTTCCATCTCATGAAGCTGACCTCACCTTGACTGACCCCTGAGCATCAGGTCTGTTAGCGGTGGTCTGGGGTGCTGACCTGTATCATATGGCTTGTTCTTCACAAACTGAGGGTCTCTCCCTTTCACCAGGACAATCTAAAGAGCGTACGTTCACGGTCATGAGGGACGGTTTGATTATTCATGTTCTCTTCTGCTACTCTTCATGGATAACAATCCCAGCCGTGCCTTCATCTCCCTGTATATACAGACGCTGAGAACACCCTTGTAGGAGAGTTAATGGCTTGCACTGCTTTTGTTTGTGTGTGTACGTGTGTGTGTGTGTGTGTGTGTGTGTGTGTGTGTGTGTGCGCGCACGTGTGTGTGTTTGCGTGGAAACACAAACAGCGAATAAGAGTAGGTGGATGAACCACCACTGTACCCTTACGTACTCCCTAATAGCTTTACCTTACCACTGCTCCGGCGTTGCCATGGATACAGTGCCCTCTCTCTCTCTCCATCTCTCTCTGTTGGAACGGAGGGATGGGGCTGGAGAGCGGAGGAGAGGATCAGTGAGGAGAAGAGACTCTGGCGGCTGTCTCTGCGTCATATTCATACCAGCACAGCTTATAGCTGCCACCCGAATCCCTCCTCCTTCTCCTCCTCCTCCTCCTCCTCATCCGTTCTCCCTCCCTTCATCATCTTCCTCATCATCCAATTTGCACACTGCCAGATCCGCTCACTTTGTCTCTCCGTCTCCATGTGGTAGCCTCACTTTGCCCCGGTGCTCAGGACCAGCAGGTCACAGTTTTGAACGAGGAGAAGGAAGGGGAGGGGAGGGTGAGGATTTGGTGCGTGCACGACGTGGGAGAACGAGAGAGAGAGAGAGAGAGAGAGAGAGAGAGAGAGAGAGAGAGAGAAGACAAAAGGTAAGTGTGGAAAACATAGGATTGAGGAGTGAGAGAGAGAGAGTGTGTGTGTGTGTGTGTGTGTGTGTGAGAGAGAGAGAGAGAGAGAGATGCCTCGAGACAAAAGGAAGGCTGGGAGTTAATTAGATAAACAGACTCAAGTATGGCCACTCGAACCGTTGAATGATATTAATACTTTCACTGAAAGGCAGAAGCATGTTAATGTGAATATTGAAATTGTAATTTTAGTTTATTTGTTGTTTTTTTGTCAGCAATGCACATTTGGCGGAAGTCTCAGTTTATATGAATTTCTGTGTTTATGTGAATGTGTGCGTGTGAATATAGACGGGCAATCGCATGCATGCCTGTGGACTCTATTCTACAGTTGTGTGTGAGTGTTTGCGTCTGAGGCGTCATCCAATCTGAGTGCAGGCTTTCCCCTTGTCTTCCAGTGTTGTGGAGCTGCTGCAGGATTCAGAGAGATGGTTGACGTGTTACTGGATGTGAAGTGCGTATGTGTGTGTGCACCTGAGACAGGGACCGACAGGGACAGACAGCATCGTGCATTGAGTTGTGACATTTGTGAATTCTCAGATTCTTGTCCTCCTTTTGCTCGTTTCTTTCACTTCTCTCTCTCTCCTCTTTCTTTTCCCTTCCATCGTCTCCTTTTGTTCTGAGTTCACCATTTTTCAGCCGTCATTTCTCAGCAAATATCAGACACAGCAAAAAACAGAATAGAAAAAAATATAAAAAATATAATAATAAAAAATAATAATAATAATAACAATAAAAATGGTGACATATATCACACGTGAAAGGTGACTTGGTATATTGATATTGGAATATATAGATATATATATACACATATATATATATATATATATAGAAGAGACTGAGAGAGAGGGCGAGACAGACTGATATACATATAGAGAGAGAGAGGGAGGGAGAGAGACTGAGAGATAGAGAGAGAGGGAGAGACAGACAGAGATAGAGGGGGAGAGATTAGGATGATGATGAATTGTGGAATAATTAGTCAAACCTGCAGCTCTGGGAACAGTGCATGACATTTAACTGTGATGCCACCGTGGTGCCGTGTGTGTGGACTGCGCCTGGCAGATTTTGGTTTGTACTTTCTTATTAATGTATTGATTAGTGAGCGATGGACAACACAGATGGGCTGAACTCCATACACACCGCATTCAAAGTAACAAGGAAAACAAATTAATTGTATTACATTGAATATACACACACACACACACACACACACACACACACAG